>JASDQU011249657.1:3406-25227 GCA_032191745.1 Picea mariana
ACTATGAAACATTCAACGTATAATCCAACTTTGAAAATAGTATACCAAGTATCGATTTGTAAAGTCGAATATGATTGATCAATGCGCTTTCAAACCATTGATTTTAGACCTTATAAACTTGCCCATGTATTCGGTGCATATGGTAATGTTTGCATTCCAATCTTTTGAGAACATTATGATCCAAAGATTTTCATATAATAACTGAGTGAAAACAATAATAAGGATAAAAGCAATAAGACCAAATCCATTACAATTTTTATAAGATCAGAACAAAACCAATAACTTTTATGCCCAAAGGTTTAGCAATCAAATCATATCCGAATGTGTAATCAAGACATAAGTTTGAGAAAGCCTTTAGCAGTCATGTGATAAACCAGTGATCAAGTGTCTTTCAGCAAATCAACCAAAAACGACGACAATCTAAGCAACGAAAGACGTGTTTTCACACTTGCAGTTGTGAAAACAGAATCAAAATCGAATTATCATTGTCGCAAAAATGAGACGAATGTCTAGAAGCACAATGCGACAATGATTTGTCGTAATACCACAAGGGGTGTAGGCAGCTTTTTGAGATCAATCAAAAAAATTGGGTTGGCTGCCAACATGGAGATAGAAATGCAGGTATAGAAACTAGAGGAAGTAAACGACTACGTACACCAGAACAAAGACATCTTACACGATTATCCACAATTGAATCTGGAAAATTTGAGGAAGCCAACAATGATGAACATTGGATCAAGGCCATGGAAGAAGAATTGAGTAAAATAGAGAAGAATGAAACATGGGAATTGGTTCCAAGACCTAAGTACAAAAGTGTAATTAGTACAAAATGGGTGTTTAGAAACACACTAAATGAATATGGACATGTAACAAAAAACAAGGAAAGGTTAGTATGCAAAGGTTATGCTCAAGTTGAAGGAGTAGATTCTGAATAAAATTTCCCCCCTGTTTCCAGAATGGAAGCAATCGGAATGATATTGGCCTATGTATGTTCCAAGAGAATCAAGTATATCAGATGGATGCAAAATCAACATTCCTGAATAGAGAACAAGAAGAAGAAATCTACATCGAATGACCAAAAGGGTTTCTACTATCAGAAAGTGAATATTATGTTTTCATATTGAACAAAGCTCTGTATAGACTCAAGAAAGCTCTTAGATCATGGTATTCAATATTGGACAAGTATTTTCAGAAACAAGGATTTAGAAAGGGTAGTGCATATACCAATCTCTATGTAAAGGTTGACATGAACAACATACTTATCATTGAAGTATGTGTGGATGACATTATCTTTGGAAGTGATGATGAAATGATGATTAATAAGTTTTCCCAAGACATGCATAATGAGTTTGAAATGCCACTACTTGGTGAATTAACGTTCTTATTGAGACTTCATATATCTCATCTAGATGAAGTTATTTTCATTTCCCAAACCAAGTACATCAAAAAAATTCTTAAGAAGTTCGAAATGGAAGTTTGCAAACCAGTAAGTACTCCGATTGTTGCTGGTTGCAAATTGAGAAAAGATGATGAATCCAAGGAAGCACATCAGAGACTCTATAGATCAATGATTGAAAACCTACTCTATGTGACAACCTCAAGACCAGATGTATTGCAAGCAATTGGACAAGTTTCAAGATTCCAAGTAGCACCGAAGGAAACTCATTTTTTTGATGTAAAAAGAATCTTCAGATTTATTAAAGGAATGATAGAGTTTGAATTGTGGTATCCGATAGGAAATGAACTGATTATGGTCACCTACGTAGATGCATATTGGGTAGGAGACATTGATGATAGAATAAGTACTAGTAGAGCAACCTTTTATTTGGGTGATTTTTTGGTATCCTGGTTAAGTAAGAAGTAGTCCTCAATATCATTATCTACAACATAAGAAAAATATATTGTAGCAACAACATGTTGTACTTAGGTTATCTGGATGAATAAAACCATGCAAGATATACAAGTGAAGTATGATGAGACTATTTCGATATTCTGTGACAATACTAGTGCTATAAGTATCTCCAAGAATCCAATGATGCATTCAACACGAAACATATTCTGATCAAGTTTCACTTTCTGCGGGAATAGGTTACAGAAAAGAATATCAATTTAGAGTACATTAGGAGAAAGGAACATATTGTAGACATCTTTACCATACCTCTCCTAAGAGAGACATTTGAGTATATTCGACATAAACTTGGAGTAGTTTTTTCTCCACAATGATCTACACAAAATATTTGCAAAGAAGACAAGGGAAGATAAATCATCTGTGAAGAGAAGATAAAGGAACCTTAATGTGAATTCTTTTTATATGTTAGTATCTTACATCATCAGGAAGAACCAATGGACAAACAACACTAGAGGAGAGAAAGAACAAAATTATAAGAGACAATTCAGAAGCATGAATACTAGGAAAGAGATTGTTAGAAGAAGGTATACTATCAGGGGGAGTTATCCTTTACCATTAATGTCAAAGGGGGAGAAAGAAAAAAATAATGAAGACATGGGGAGAATTGATCACAGGGGGAGAATGAGTGTTTCCATCAAAGGGGGATATTGTTGGAAAATTGATTGTCATTGATGTCAACTTTAGAAGAAGTCTAGAAGTCTCTAGAATTAATGGGTATAATTTAAAAAGTATCCAAAGTGGTCCCCTTATGGCGTATATTTGAGCATGGCCCTCACAGGAAGATGCTTTGAAGAAGTCTAAAATAATCCCAAAGGTGTGGTCACGCGACCTGAAGTTGACTGAGGAATATGCGGTTGAAAAACATTACAAGTACATGCAAAACCCTCATTTATGGATAGTCCTCATCATGTCATTTCCAATGGTAGGTGGTATGCCATGTGGTTCCTCATGATTGAGGAGTTACATCCTCATGACGTTGAAATCCCCGAAGAATGGTTAAGAAGTCCCTAAATAGTTGCAACAAAAAGTTACAAGTCATTAATTAAAGGGTAAAACGATTGTAACAAGAAATAATGAGTTGACCCTAAAAGTTAATAAGTCCCTAAACGATTGCAACAAGAAGTTACAATTCATTAATTAAAGGGTAAAACAGTTGTAACAAGAAATAATGAGTTGACCCTAAAATTAGAAAAAATGGTAAAACAACAATTAATTAAAGGGTAAAACAATTGTAACAAGAAATAATGAGTTGACCCTAAAATCAGGAAAAGGGTAAAATAGTTACAAGTTATCCCCAAAAGCAGTCACTTGAAAAGTATAAATACACATCAAGAGTCTCTCATTCATACATACAAGTTCATTGAATGTATATCTAGTTAAAATTTGATCTATTGGAAAATATGAGGTAGCGAGGCTGAGGTAAAGTAAAGGCGATGCTTGTTCCAGGTTGCAAAAAGGTATGATGATGCAACAAGGTTGTTACATAATATGAGGTATGTATGTATACATGATTTGGATTGTTATATCTTGATGCTATGACACATTCTTGAGGCATGTCTTGGGGATGTTTGGCATATGCTTGAGGCATATTTTGGATGTATTGGCACATGGTTGAGGTATATTTTGGATACTTGGGTACACGTTTTGAGGAATATATTTTATGTCTTAGCACATACTAGAGGCATATTTTATGTACATTGTTAGATGCACATATCGATGAATTTGGTCATTTGGGTTGGATACATTCTTGGTGATCTTGGAGTGAGATATATATGGTTATGAATTTGATCTAGTGACAGTGAAAGGTTTATGTATCCGTGACATGTTGTTTATCAGTGAAAATTTCAGTGATAGGTTGAGTCTACATTTATATTTCAGGGAGATAGGATGGGGAAAGGAAAGGGGATCGTAGCCTCCTTCTAGTTGGATCTAGAGACCACATAGATTTGAAGATTCCTTCAGGTTGGAGCCTATAAACTAGCGGGTTGGAGCCTCATTCCAGTTGTAGGTAGAGAATTTAGGGAGTTGAAGCTTCCTTTAGGTTGGAGCCTGAAAATAGGGGGTTGGATCCTCCTTCCAGTTAGTGCTGGAGAATTTTGAAGTTGGTGCTTCCTATGAATGTAATATTTGATATATATAAGAAAACATTCCATGGTTTTATCCCATTTGGATTTCTATGTAAAATATCTTGTGCACTGTGTATGATGTGATATATTGTTGAATGGTACCACGTATGGTTATATGTTCTTGAAATTTTAAATGAAGGAATACATGATAACTATTGATATTATGATTAAAAGTGGTAATTATTGCATAATACTGAGTCATGCCCCCTCTCAGTATTCCAACACCGTCCATAAGCACCCCACCTACAAAAAAAAAAGTATTCCATTGTACAATCCTATAGTGAATGGAAGCATTACATTGTTAGGCAGGAAACAATCATCCACACTGATCACAAGTCTCTACAGTTCATGCATAAACAAGGAAAATTGTGGAATTACCACCATCAAAAGAGGTCCACATACTTTCTTTAGTTCGATGTCAACATAAAATATAAGATAGGGAGAACCAATTGCATCGTTGACTGCCTTAGTCGACCTACAGTTGCATCCCTAACCATGGTGCTCCACTCCTTTGGACATGACGCCTCCAGGATGCCCCAACTCTATAAGAGTGATCTTGACTTCGCTACCACTTATAAGATATTGAGCACATGTGCTACTGTCACTGATGTTTATCTTGAGGACATAATATTATGCTATCTAGGTCATATTTGTGTTCCTTTAAGCGAGCATGCAAAGAGGATTTGGGAAGCTCACTACACTAGGATGGTAGGATACTTTGGTATGAAAAATACAATGGCAGTGCTACAAAATCTTTTCTATTAGCCGAAACTTTGATAGGATGACCACAAGTACCTCGGGTGATACAATTCTTGTGCCATTTACAAACCAACCATTAAGAAGAAAGACCTGTACACCCCTCTTCCTACTCCCGATAGGCCCTGGGAATCAATATCGATGGACTACAAGTATGACCTCCCTTCAACCAAGCAAGGAAATGACTGGGTTTTTGTGGTTGTTGATCGGTTTTCTAAGATGGCCATTTTGACAACATGAAAGAAGAGTATTACAACAGAGTCCATTGCCAAGATCTTATTTGAATAAGTGTGGGTACATTTTGGGATACCACATGCCATCGTATCATATTGCGATAACATGTTCCTAAGAACATTCTTATCAAGCCTCTGGTCACTATTGGACACCAAGCTCACTAAATCCATTGCCTTCCACCCCCAAACTAATGGACATACATACTTCATCAACATGATGATCATGCATATCTTGCGCATGTAAAACTACAAACATCCACGCACATGGGATGAGCGTCTCCCCTATGTTCAACAGAACTACAAAAAATCCCTCCATAGCTCAACCAACCACAACCCCTTTCATGTGGGGTTGGGATTTCAACCATTGGGTCCCATTGATGTTGCAATGAACCTTGTGTCCACATTGGTATAATTGTCCCATGCTCAATCTGAGACCGACAAAGCCATCAAGTTTATTGAATGGATTCAACACATCCACCAATAGGTCCATGATATTTTACAAAAATCCAATGCTAAGTACAAGAAACGCCATGATCAACACCGGGTGCCACACAAGTTTCAGGTTGGAGATAAGGTTTGGTTTCATTTGTAGAAAGAGCACTTTACAGGACTGTTACGAGACTTATCGGTAAATGCAGACATAAATAGATCTCCCTAGATCCACCTATATCTAGAACAAAACAAAACAAAACATGACACTTTCCCTAAGCTCTAATCATTGAGTTTACTATCTAATAAGGGATAGGCAACATATCATTTAAATATTACTTTTCCTTCCCATTGTCATCCTAGCTCCACTCCAGTGCTCCTGTGATGTTGGATCTGCAAGGGAACACAAGGCAACCAAAGTGAAAGCAATATAGCATACTCAAAGAGAACTTATGTATGTGATCAAGGAATCATACAATAAAACAAGATGAGTTTTGTGGGAAAGAAACATATCAATGTATTATATAATAGTGAAAGTGGATATTACAACCAAAGCCTTAATGTCGCAAGGTCCCCTTCCAATTAACCTTTTCTCCAACACACACACTTGCTTCAATCTTGGATGAAGAAGATCCAAAATGACTTGATGAGCTGAAATGAGGCTCTCAAGAATGATCCAATTCAAAATTCTCCATACAATCTTAGCCAATTCAACCCTCATTAACCTTAATTGCTTGCTTAACCTTTTCCATGAGAAATCCCTCCTTATATAGGGGAAAGAGAGATGGTTAAAGATATTAGGATGATCCCACCAAACCAGAGAAGTGAGTAGGATCCCAACCATACGGATGCCACCTCACCTTCTAGAATATCCTCTTCTATAACTTTCATGAAGGTCAACCTTTTCTTATCCTTTTGACATCGTCGCACCCCAACTGTAGAGAAGCATGCAGAGACATCACAAACCAGTTTTAGGGTAGAGTGCGATGGCCAGGCATCATCACACCCTGCTTATGATGCAGCCTGTGACGACCTTCCTTAACATGGTTTTTGAGAAGAGAAAGTCAGTCACTTTCCTCACGAAGACAAGTTCTTTTGGGAAGATGCACACATGTTTTCAATGGATCACTGAGATGAAAAAAATAATTTGTAACAAAATTCCCCCCAAAGTATGATACTGGAACTCGTGACAACCAAAATACTTTGTAGAATGTGTGTGTCGGGAACAAAGAGCACATTAGTGGGGAACCTACAAATAGTCAAGCATCATCATAATAATATACCATCGTACGAGGTAGGCATTCCCATACTCAGATTACAAAATGTCAAATGAGTCATGGACACCAAATATACACCGTGGATCCATCTCAATGTGAAACTGGCATAGCCACCTGGAATACACTGTGGATCTATGTGCTAAAATGACTCAAATTTGAAAATAGCCACGAGACATACAAAGTGGATCTATGTGCCAATACAAATCATGAATACTCCGTCGCAACCTGGACCAGAATGGTATGACCCATGGTATTCATTTCCATCGTCCCTAAGTACAAATCTAACCATACGATTACAGGTGCCGAAGTTGAACATGGTATAAACCACTTGATTACCGATCAATGATGAGAACCATTAACAAGTGCAAGGGAAACCACCATTTATGTCAATGACTCCCAAGGTACCCCAGTACAATCCAACAAGTGTGAATAAAGAATTTGAATTTGAAAACTCGGGGGAATCCTCCATTCAGGGGCCAATGATGTGAACCCACTGTTGAAAGTGAAGAAACCTACCATTGAGGTATGCAGGCTCTAAGGAACTGAATGATTTCTAAGCCTTGTTCCTAGATAATGAGATGAGTTTGACAGGAAAAGACTCATCACAGGAGGGCCTTGATGTATCCCCCATCAATGACACAAAATAAGTAACATATTTGAGATAGATCAGAGTATGAAATGATTCAAAACTGACACAGGGAAGGCCACCATGGTAGAAAATTTATAACTACAAATGGTCAACTTGATAAGAGGCTCATTAAGGATAGAATTCTCTTGAACATATGAATGACACGACAATGGTCTTGGAATAATTGACTCAAGGAGGACCCAACATATGGACATGTGTATGGTAAAACAAGAGACAAATGGATTTCCAAACCTAGATACAATGGTGAAGGAGGGTGTCATGTTCAAGAGAGACTATTACTGCAACTAACACGGATACGGAGACACATTTCTTTCCCAAATTTCCCCCCACCATTTCTGGTGAGTACCTGTTTATTTTTACGCAAGCTTGAGGAGGATAACATATGCTTGTATATGTAATCTCATCCTTTAGATGAGTCCCTCAGATTATGTTTAACAAACCCTAAGAAGGAGTGGTTCGGTCCCATATGGGTCTTTTGATGTTTGTTTAACTAGTCCAAAGAGAGAAAACTCGAGGGTTTTTCATATTTAGAGAGTCTAAAAAAAACTTAAAGAGGACTCCACAAGTTCCTTTTTCATAAACTAATCTGATGAGACTGAAAAAGTGATAACCTACCTCTCATCAAATGTTTTCTTCAAATAATTTTACGAGCGTGAAAAGAACAAGGTCGCTCGACAATCTTTTCATTTTTATGGAGCATGAAAAGAGCTTAAAGGATACTCCATGGGTTTTGTTTTTCGTGTTACCATCACGAGTATGAAAAGACAACAAAAGTATACTCAGTTACATTCTCATTGATTTACAAGCATGAAAAGGAACAAAACCTAAGCTCAGAGTTTTTCCTGAAAAGCTCTAAAAGGATCTGTACATGCGACAAATGTATAAAAGCAAACCAAAATGCGTATACCTATTCAACACTTCACCCCTAGGTTTTTCATCTACAAAAAATGAAACGCTTGCAATATCGTTAAAACATTAGGGTTTAACCGGAAAATATAAATAATATAAGAAACAACAATGAAAAAAGTAAAAAAGTAATAAAAATAGGTAAAAACTTCTTTTTACCATTTCATTGTTACTCCACCCAAACTTTGTTCCAAAACCCCCATTTTACCTCAAACTTCCACTATGGATTACGGGAGGCACAATTGATTATTTGACAAACGATCTCTGTTGAACAGGTAATTTTCATCTCCTTCAACTTTTCATGGATTCATTTTTTCTTTTCATTGGTCAGAAATGGATTTTTGGGTTTCATTTTCAAGGGTACTTGCACCCGAAGGTCACCGCAGGCGCCCTGTATCGTGCCCTGCGACGACCCAGGGTCATCGCAGACGACTCCTCACTGTACAGGCAAGCTAGCCTGTGACATGTGCAAAACAAAAAATGTTTTTTGATGTTTCTACTAATAAAAAGTTTCCAGGAGAGAGATGAAGATGCTAATCCCTCTTTTCTGTTCCATTTTAGGTTTTCTATAGTAAGGATGTTGGAATGGCGAGAGAGAGAGCATGAGGACGAAGATTACTTTACTGGGAATGAACCGGGAATAGTAAATTCCCTTCGGTAGTGTGGACTGCTAAAATTCTTCAAGGTCCAGGGCATGAGGGCCTAGTTGAGGTTGCTCAAATACTTAGTTCACATGTGGGATGTGGAACAACATGTATTTCATGTGGGGACTCACCTTCTTGAGATAGATATTGAGGATGTGTACTTCTTGACTGGGTTATCTCACTGTGGGGCTCGAGTTACGATGACAAGTAGTAGAGGAGGTGGAGAACCTATGAGCCACTATATCAATGCACATTGCGTGCCCGATACTCAAAAGAATATCGACAAAGTCACTATAAGAGATGTCCATGACTTACCTTTATGGACTATCTTCTACACCATTGCGTGCATGGCAGGGAGTGAAACTCCCCATATGGATCTTCAGAGGGATTTCCAGTATGCACTAGAATTCATGGAGCCTCGAGTTTTCAACTGGAGTGACGGGATTCTTAGAAGAATGAAAAAACAATTGACCAAGTGTAGGAGAGGTGACCTGAAGTAGTTCAGATACGGGTCAATTTTGGTGTCCTTCTTCCTGGAGAGGGTTCCAAACTTGTGCCTACAGGTAGAGTGGGACATACCTTCCTCATAGGATCCAATAATGAAGAGGTGGGTCGACTTCATGGCACGACATGTGACTGGTCCTATCATTAGGTATAATGACGTTTTATTTGATTGGTGGAGGCCCCAGATGCTTATGGTAGACGACTACACATATGATGGATTAGACTTGTGAGGTGATCCAGAATTGGTTCTTCCTGAAGGTTCTCAATGTGGGAACATAGGTAAGAAGTACATTTTGTTTTTATAATGTTTTTGTGATTTTTAAATATGAAATGTTTTTATGTTCTTTATCTGATGACTAATCAAAAATCTCTTTGATGATGCAGAGGTGGGACCTCATCGACCTGCAGGTTCATATCCCATCTAGAGGTAAGGGGAGAGAGTCGAGGTAGCAAGATAAGCTGTTGCTGACTACTGTTGGGTTATGAAAAGGTACAAATAATCCCCTCATTCTCATGATTTAGGATACAATCTCGATTGTTTTTTCTATTACTTAGGAATAAAATAGAATAGAAAATGATTGAAATGTATTCCAGAAATATTATTGAGTTGTATTTTATAAATTTTTAAATATGGTTGGAATTGTTTGATTTTGTTACAGGAATGGGTAAATATTGCTAAACCCATGATAGCTAAAGATATTTTGGAGATACGTAAGCTATTGGATGTTAAAGATATTAGGCACAAAGCAGTTTCAAGAGAGATTGATTCTCTATTTTGTAAACTTCATAAATAGTAATAGCGATCTTGAGGATCTCTCGATCCTCAGGATAATTCAATTTACCCATATTTTATAATATATAAAGGATAGTGGATCCTGGACGGGATCACCAGAGAATTTTATCCAAGCATTTAGAACTCAGAATTGCTCTGCACAAACAACTTTTGTAAATGTTGGATCAGTTATGGAATTAATAAAGGCTTTGAACATTTTCATCATTTTCACATACTGAGTTTCTAGCAGCAGTACTTTTGAGGATCGAGGGCCCAGTCTGAAGGAGTTATTGTCTCAATCTATAATTGTATCAATTTGATTCCTGTCTTATGGTTTAAATCTCTTTTGTGGTAATTAAGATAAATGTGTGAGTGTGTTGATACTTTCATGTTGTTTGCTTGTAAAAGATAGATGCTTCATTGTAAATGTTATCGATTGCTGTTCCAGATTCCGTTTTGCTATAGTTTACTGCTTGACAGTTCCTCTCATTTTCACATGCGCTGTTCCTTTTCGATTAAATTATCATTTGCTGTCCCTTTCGCTTAGTTTAGTATTTGTTGTTCCTTTTCACTTAAATTAGCATTCACTGTCCCTTTCACTCAGTTTAGTATTTGTTGTTCCTTTTCGCTAAAGTATTTGTTGTTCCTTTCCGCTAAATTAGCATTTGCTGTTCCTTTCATTTTCTTTTCCTTTCTCAATTTATAGTACTCAGTTATTTCTTTCCAGCAGATTAGATAGTCATCAATAGATCAGTTTATTAAGCTTTTTCATAGATTCAATTCTTGTTCTTGAGTAGATCAATTTAACAATTCAATTCATGCTTTTAAGTATGTTATAGATCAGATTTTAATCCTATTCAGTAAAATCTTAGTTTCAGAAGTTTAATGAATGTGTGAGGAACTTTATTGTTGATAAACTTAGATTTTCTTTAACTACGTGATTTTAGCCTCTACGAGCTATCTGCATAGACTTTGTTGATATTCTTGAAATAAAAGACGAATCCTCGGGTTGATAGATTAATGTTAAACTAAGGTTGTTTTTAGGACATCTTTAGAGCCAACAATTTGGTGCTGTTGTCGGGGAGAGTGTCAAAGATAACATAGGTTATGTCTCTAGAGGATGAGGTATTGAAGACGGAAGGTAAGAACCTACGTAGGAAATAAGTAAATTGCTTATGCCAGTGCCTACCCCTAGCTGATATATAGATATTGTATAGGTGTTTAGATTATCCTTTGTGTAAAGTGTGTATGACTAAAAAGAAAGAACCTGAAAAACCAAAACCCCCACCAAAAACTACCAAAGCCTAGGGCTCAGTGTTCCCTGGGAGAAACGCTTTCATAGACGACATCATCCAAAAAGCTGAATCTCAAGCTTCGGTTGGACCCAGAAGAGGATCCACCCAAATCCTTCAGGCAACATTTTCACCAACTCCAACCCATGCTGAGGTTCATAGCAAAACTAGAGGGACCAAGAAAAATTTTCAAAGTACAGATCTTCCACGTCTCAGCCCTTTAGAAGAGGGAAATTCTTGTAATCTAGAGGAAGGATAAGGGGAAACCAGCGGGGTTTTTGAGGAAAACCCATCACCACCACTTGATCTTGAATCTCCTGTGAAAGGAGAAGGCATACTTGAAATTCCAGATAGAGGTAGCATAACCAAATCCCCTAGGGAGTCGAGTAATAAATCAAAAGAGCACCCAGGCCAAGACATTCGTAAATATTATTGGAATATATTCGACCAAATGGTGCCACAAAATCAACAACGACCCCAGACCTCCATGTTGGAATATTCGATAGTTGATCCAGTTGCCAATGCCCCTATGGAATCAATTCCCCTACATAATCTGCCAACCTTTCATGGATTGATTTTAGAAGACCTGAATGCATTCTAATTCAAATTTGATGTCTTATGTAAGGGTTGTGATTACACCTATGAACCTAAAAAACTAAAGTTGTTCCCTTCGACTTTGAAAGGGGCAGCTCTGCGTTGGTTTATGGGACTAGGAGGTGGAACTATAAAGTCATGGGATTAGATGAAACATGCCTTCTTGACAAAATATCAAGATTATTGTAGAACCAGGGATCTAAAAGATGAAATCTTTCAAATGACTAGAAAAGAAAATGAGACGTTAGAAGAATATGTTGAAAGGTTCCAATACAATCTACAAATATCCCCTTATGGTACATTACCAGGTGAAGTGCTCAAAGCCACTTTGATAAAGGGAATGAAAGATGAATGGGTAGAAACATTGAATTTAATGGGGAAGGGTGATATATATCAAGAAAATTATGATAACATTTCTTAGTTGTGCATCAGGTGCTCACGTGGAAGTACACAGACCAGGTAAGGGATGCAGACTCCCCTCACCAGAAATAACAACATTACCAGTGGAGGCGTCACCCGAGAAGAATTCGGTAATCTCTTAGAAAATTTCAAAACCAATATTCTGAGCACTCTAACTACACAATTGGATGTATTGTAGGCCAAGCAGAAGAAAACATAAGCAAAACATACCTTAGCCATATTTTTCCACAGATGCAGAAAAAAACATGGTCCAAGGGAATGTCCGTTGGATGTGGTTTGGGTGTGTTGTATCTGTGCTAAAGACACCACTACAGATCAATGCCCATCTCTCCTAGGATTAAAATCTATCTTCAGAGAAGCAGAAGAGGAAACAAAACCATTATATTTGATGGCCCAACGTCGCCAATGGCAGGACTAGCCTCTAGGTACACTACAAGATCCTTCTTCTTTCTTTTCTGGACAATATAATCAACAACAGAATTCCAGAAACACATGGCAAGGAAAACCATTTGATAACCCCACTTGGTAGTCTCAACAATATCTAGCTACAAATCCCATTTGGCCAAACCAACCAGCTGTAAACCCCATTTGGTAGAATCAAACAACTGCAAATTCCACCTGGCCTAACTCACAATACCCTACCACATCCTGGAAAAACTCAAACAGCAACCCCTACCCTTCATAGTGGTCCAACACAGCTACCCAAAACCCAAATTGGAACCAGAATTGGAAGAGCCCCATGGGAATGACAAATCAACCCATGGGGATGACCCCTCAAACCCATCCCACTTTGCAAGCTACACTCCAACTACCCCAGAACCCTCAATCACAATTACGCCCTCAATTGCCAACCCAACCTCACCCAAATCCTACTAATAGACCAGGCCAGGTCATCCAGATTATGGAGAATGTGGAAGGGGAAATCAACTCAGTAGGGTGCAATGAACTCTGGTTGAGATCGGGGTGCATAATCTCTTCTGAAGAATGTAACGCTTCCCAAGAGAAGGAGAATGAAAATAACATACAACCAACAATAACACCCTCAATTGTGGTCATAACAAAAGAAACAGAGCAGGGGGGAAATAAAGTCAAACCACAGGATCCTGATAAGGATGTAACTCGTCCTCCCCCATTCCCTGAAAGGTTAATGATAGCAAAACTTGTTGTGTATCCCAACTTCGACATTGTAGGGAACTCAAAAATTTATATGTTAAAATCCCACTCCTGCAGGCTCTGCAAGACATCCTGATTTATGCAAAGACAATCAAGGAATTATGTGGAAGGAAGCCTATTAGGAAAGTCAAAAAATGATCATCAACTATTCATGTGGAAGGAGTCTTGTCTGATCTCATTTTAGGGAGACAAGAACCAGTCAAATATGCATACCCAGGGAACCACATAGTAACAGTTTAGATCTAGGGTTGTTATTTTCCAAATACACTAGTATATTTGGGGGAAGCCATCAACATCATGACCATGGAAACCTGCAACACCCTGGGTTTCGACTCCTTCGAACCTACCCCAATTATGTTACAATTGGATGATCGATTAGTGGTTAAACTGGTCAGTACATTACATGATATAGCAGTTTCAGTCGACTCTTGGGAATATCCAACAAATTTCCTCGTCATCAACCCAAGAAGTGGGATCGAAGGGAATCCATTAATACTGGGAAGACCATGGCTCGCAACAACATATGCATACACAGGATGTCGTACGGGAAATATGACAATTTCAGAGGAGGTGTTACGAAGAATCTCATCCTATATCCTTCAGCCATGCCAAGCCCGACCATCATACATCCGCAACTGCCACCACCAAGATATCCAGAAAAGGATATATGATCCCCTCTCACACTGGAAGAAGATCTCAGACTCAGGAACCAATTAGAGGTTGACGTGATCAGTGGTTTCATCAACAACCTAGCCATTGTTAATAACCCAACATGCCAAATTCTCAAAGATGTTCTAGATTGTGAAGCGTAGGCAGACTCACTGAAAGATTTGACGGAACAACAAATCCTGACTACCGCTATTCATAACAACAAATCAATTGAGATTTCACCAAGGAAGTCTCTGGATGTCAACGCCAATTTAGATGAGAAACAACAACAAAAACTGATTCAAATCCTTTCTAAATTTTAGCAAGTTTTTTCCTGGGAGTATTCTGACTTGAAAGGTATTGATCCGCAACTCTGCACACACCATATTTATATTGAGAAAGATGCCCGACCTATCCGAAAACCCCAAAGAAGATTGAATCGCCACCTCAGGGACATCGTCAAAGAAGAATTACAGAAGCTGTTGGACGTAGATTTTATATATCCTATCTCGGATAGTTGGTGGGTTTCCCCACTAGTGATCATTCCCAAGAAGAATGGGAAATGGAGAATCTTTGTAGACTACAGGGAAATCAACAAAGACACCCAGAAAGACAACTTCCCCCTACTTTCATCGATCAGGTCTTGGATACCTTATGAGGAAATAAATTCTTTTCTTTCCTAGATGGTTTTAATGGTTATAATCAGATAAAGAATGCCCCAAAAGATCAAGATAAAACTACATTTACGTGCCCCTGTGGTACCTTTGCATACAAAGCATTTCCCTCTGGATTATGTAATGCTCCAACCACATTTCAGAGGGCCATTCTAAGCGTATTTTCTGATCTTATTAGTGAAGGGCTTGAAGTTTACATGGATGATTTCACTCCTTATGGTGATGACTTTGATCAAGCTCTAGACTATTTGGAGAAGGTACTCGAACGACGTATTGCTACCAGGTTATGTTTAAGTCATGAAAAATGTCATATGATGATGACTAAAGGTGTGGTATTAGGACATTATATTTATGCAGATGGAATCAGGGTAGGATCAACAAAAATAGAGGTAATCCTTAATCTACCTACACCACGTACACAAACTGAGGTATGTAGTTTCCTTGGCACTTCAGGATACTATCACAGATTTATGGAAAATTTTGCAAGAACTTATGCACCTTTACATGCTTTGACTAGTAATCCTGAATTTCAATGGACTGAAAAGTGTGACGTGGCATTTGCAGGACTCAAAAGGATGATTTTGACAACACCGATGCTGAGAGGAACAAACTGGAAAATACCATTTCACATCTCCACAGATGCATCAGATATCACCATAGGCATTGTCCTTGGACAGGAAGAATACAAGAAACCCTATGCTATTTATTTTATTAGCAAGAATCTCACTCCTGCTGAATCTAATTATATAGCAACAGAAAAAGAATTTTTAGCTGTTATACATGCCATCAATAAATTTCGTCATTATATAACATGCTATACATTTGTTCTGTATACTAATCATTCTTCCATTAAGTATATATATAATAAACCTATTACTAATGGATGGGTCACTTGGTGGTTATTTCTATTGTAGGAATTTGACATCACCATCAAAGATCGACCCGTGAGAGAAAATTTTGTTGCAGACTTCTTGTCCCGCATACCCAAAATAGATGATTCCTTGATGACTGAAGATCAATTTCTGGATGAGAATCTGTTTGTTGTCACTACTAAGCCACCTTGGTATGTTGTTGTGGAAAATTATCTGGCAGCTGGGAAACTACCAACACATCTGTCATCAGTTGAAAGGAAACTGATTTTCCAGCATAGCGCACGGTTCACCTAGATCGATGGATATCTTTTCCACACAGGGGTTGATCTCCAGGTCCACAGATGTGTCTGAGATGACAAAATCTACGACATATTGAAGGAAGGACATGAAAAGCCCTGTGGTGGGCATTTTGCAGATCGCATGAATGGACATAAGATTTTACACATGGGCTATTATTGGCCCTCAATATTCAGAGATGCAAAAAAATATGTTCAGGCTTGCGACAATTGTCAATGGATGGGTAAACTAGGTCAGGCTGATGAAATTCCCCTAAAAGCATAACTAGTCACAGAACCATTCGAAATATGGGCACTAGACTTTGTTGGCCCCTTCAATCCGAAGTCAAATCAAAAGGCCTATATTCTAGTTGCAACGGACTACATGACCAAATGGGTAGAGGCAGAAGCCTTACCAAATGCAACAGAGGAAGTAGTCATTAAATTTATTTTCAAATTATTTGTATGCTATGGACTACCCAGGGAAGTAATCACTGATGGGGGGTCACAATTTACATCTCATAGAATCACAACCACCCTAAAAAATTATCATATTAAACACATAGTTACTTATCCATACCACCCACAGGAAAATAGACAAGTAGAAAGCACCAATAAAGTCTTGGAAGAAATGTTGACAAAAATCGTCTCGAAAAACCGGCAGAATTGGGCAATTGAGCTTCCAAATGCCCTATGGGCTTATCGCACAACATGGCGTAACACCACTGACTACTCTCCTTATCACTTAGTCTATGGTAAATAACCTATTTTTCCAATCGAGTTTGAGATCAAGACTCTAAGGATGGCCTAGGAAATTGGGCTAGATCTTACAGAGGCACATAAACAATGCCTGCAACAGCTCAACGAGTTGGATGAAGCACACATGTCCACCTTGGAGCACACAACTGTTATTCAACAACAAAGAGAGAATTGGAAAGATAAACATATCAAGAAGAAATCATTCCAGAAAGGTGATTGGGCGCTTCTCTATGATTCCATATTTCATGATTTTCTTGGAAAATTACAGACAAGGTGGCTGGGACCATATGAAATTAATGAAGTTCATGATAATGGCACTATCAATTTAATTAACATCGACATGTCTGTATCTCCCTTTCTGGTAAATGAACACCGGCTACGACTCTACCATCAGCCACATTCAAAATAATCCTTCTATCAAGAAGTAAGTAAGGACCCTACTGTTCAGATCTTGGCTGGCTGTGAAGGTAACCCAACAGCCTCAACTCCATAAATGATGATTTTTGAGCACTGTATATATTATATATAGCTTTCTTTACATATTTGATTGAGTTTTTAAGTTTTTTTCTTTTCTTTTTTTAGCTACTTGAGAGAATATGAACAAGAAAAGATGACTGTAATGAATATAATTAATACTCTTTTTTGTTCCTTGCTCCCGTCTCACTTTGCTCAACAAATTTAAACCCTCTTTTATTCAAGAAAATGAACACGCTTATGGACCATCCAATATGTCAATTATTGCATAAAATTACCCATATAAATTGAATGAATTTAGTTGATGACTAATCAACTATAGATTCATTAAAACAAAAATGTCCGTGGGAGTTTTAATCAGATGGGTAAAAATTTGAACATCATCGCTGTTGTTCATTTAAAAAAAATGAAACGATTTCCATTCCTTTTAAAAGCGACGACTGTTGTTACATTCGCATGATCGATGATTCCTTTGCAAACCATTGCCATTCCTTTGAAAAGAATGACTGTTGTTCCCTTTGTAAGTAATATCGTCCATCCAAAATAATGATTGTTGTTCCTTTTGGCACACTGCGGTTCCCTTATAATGATTGTTGTTCCTTTTTCAATCGTGTTGTCCATTTGAAAGGAACAACTATTGTTCCTTTCACGATTCTTTCTTATTATTGTTCTTCTCTCAAAAACATGCCATTGTTATGTCAGTCACTCCTTTGGATATGACCTTCACTAATTCCTTTTCATCAACACTAGTTCTAATTTTTCATTTGGTGTGGATCATTTAACATACCTTAGTAAACTATTTTTGGATCAATCCCTTCGAATCATCTTAAAAATTGTTCAAAATTCATTAACCACCATAATTCGTTTCTTTTCCCTATATATCTACATATACTTGAATGATAATTTCTTTCATATCATAATAAGGAATCTTAAATACATTCTTGGCATTCTTACACTTCTTACACCATCCCTCACTCTTAAGGAGTAGATGAACCTCACTTGATAAAGATTTATATATATATACATATTTCAAAATCAAAATAAATTTTTTCATCAAAGTAATAAACTTCTTCCATAAGGAATAGGGGGTCTCATCAACATCCAACCTACCACGATCATCAGATAATAACATAGGTGAAATTCCCACTATGGCTACCACACCAGGGCAATGGCCTTTGGCATTTTTTGTCAAAGGAGAAGAGGTCTCATCACGAGATGACTTGTTCACTTAGGTTACAATCTAGTGAGTGGAATTATCATCATCTGGCCACCAAACCAGGATAATGGTCTTCTTGGAAAAAGACAATTCAAACTATTTATTAAGGATACAGGCTCATCTATGGGTTAAAAGGAAACCCTATCGAGGCTATGGACGCCTGCTGGAAGTAGTTGCTCTGCCTGTGGTATTGAATTTTACCTTACATACGCCAAGTTTTAGTGTGTTCTTAGATTTCCTTTTCTAAAACAATGAGGCTATCATTCCGGATATATCCAATAAAAAGGGAAAGTAACAACATTATGATATGTGGAAAATTTTAAACATGTGAACAAATTTAAAATCTTTCAGAATCTTTTTTCCTCAAAGGGTTTCTAACTTAGGTATGACAATTCGAATTTCCCACACAAAGTGATGATTATCATAAATACCGTTAAAGTGATTTTTGAAAAATTATTAATGATTTTCTTTTCTAGTGGTGGTGATGGCATAGCAATCACACCTTGCAGGATTTCCCCGCCATTATTACACTCGTACATGTGACGGTCCAGGTCGACCTTTCCATTTATGGGGGGCAGATGCTTGACACATTTACCAATAGATTTCAGTAAGTGCAGTAAATATGAAAAAATTTACTTTTTTTACATATACACAATGTTGTTCTATATTTGATATTTTTGTTGTTTGAAAGACTGGTTGAGTTAATCTACAACAAGAAGCGTTAGTCATATTGTTTACAGAAATATGGGAGGCCGAAGTGTGCAACAGGAACCAACATTACTACAGGTAACTAAGCACACAAGAGAAATCCTACACCGTATGGGGTGGACAGAGTACTTCAATTGATTGCAAGGATATGATACAGACATCATGGTCGAATTCCTCCAGAACTTGCAGGGAGAAACCTCCATGGTTCAAGATATACAAATTCCAATCACTTAGGAAATCATAGAAGAGGTTACAGGCCTTCCTAACACATGCATACAATGGATTGGAAGATATACAATGCTCAAAGAAGCTGTAGAATCCTTCATAGACCTTGGAGAGGAATTGGATAAAAAGGGAAAGGGACTTAATCCCAGCACACTCAACGAACCCTGGAAAGAACTGGCAGGTGTCATACAGAGGTATATCACTTGCGACAAAAGGTATGATGTGATATGGCCATGCCACCTCAAATTACTAGCAGTGCTCAAACAACGGTTAGTGATCAATTTAACTTTTTTTCTAAATGCTATGTTACATGAGGTCACCATAAGAACAAAAAAGGAAAAAGATCCCATTACCATCATTAGCCACCATGGACTGGTAAAACTGATAGTAAATAAAGCCTTGAATCAAACCCAGATAACCTGGGATGCTCTTATTAAGGACAATAGACCTCTACAATTAGAACAACATGAATTAAATCATGAAAACCCAACCCAGGGAATTGAAGTAGCACAGGAAAGGGAAGCCACTGCCCAAATGGAAGTTCCACCTCCTCAATATGAAGTCGAGGCACACCCCATCCAATTAGAAGAGACTCTAAATTCACAATCAGAGGCATCAACGAGAAAAAGAAAAAGAACAATTGCTACTCCTAAAACCTCCATTGAGAGGAGAAGAAGAAGCAAACGGACAAAACAACCTGAAGAAATTCAGGAGATGACAGAACAACCTGAATAAATTCAAGAAATGACAAAAAAACCAGAAATCCAAGACATAACGCAGACAGAGTATCCTTTACAAGAATATGTTCAGGAGGTTGAAGAGATAGACCAAACCCCACAAGGAAATAGTCAGGAAGATACCCAACCAGTGCTGGGACACCTCATAGAACAATTCCTGAAAAGATATGAGGTAGAGATAGCCCAGGTTCTAGGGAGTCTAGGGACCTCAATTGACAAAGACACAAGTAGGCCAGAAGAATACCAAGCACCGACTTCTTCTTCAAAACCTACTGAAGACTTCCCTGACATTGAAATTTCATTCCTAGAGGATACAACACAAGCAAAACCTCATACTGAGGTAAATAGCCCGACAATGCAAGCAGAAGAAACAAAAGAAAAACTATTCACTGATCAGGGTAAGGAAAACCCTGACAGTCCACAAAAACAGAAATCAAGCAAAAGCCACAACATAATTAGAAGGCTAAAACAGGAGAACAAGTTGTTAAAAAGAAGGGTTAAAAAGATTAAAGTGTTAAAGAAGAAAGTTGGCAAGCTTAAGGAAATTATCAAAGAACTAAGAAAACAACTAGAGAAAGCTGACAAGTGTTGGGTATGTGTTATATTCTTTGCATGTGTGTGTGTGGGCGCGTCAGATATGACAACTGCGTCTGATGATCCCTTGTACTAGTAGCAGATTTTGCTATTTTTAGCGGTTTACTAAAAATAATCCTGGTTTTAGGGATTAGGGTTTTGGTATCTACGGAATACCTAAAACATTGTATATATTGTATAGTGAATGGTGAAATTTGATATAATGAATATAAGAAAGGTTTTCCCGGTTGAGGGTTTTTGGTATAAAATCTCTGTGTACTCTGTGTATGAGCCATTGATTAAATTCTGTTTTTCTTAAGAATCTATATGCATTTCTTTACTTCACGGGTTTAAAACTTACATGTGGTATCAGAGCTCATTTTTGGCTTCAGAGGGATGCCTTTGTTGTTGAGGGTTTGGCTAGGTCTTGATAGATCAAGTTTATCTTGGGTTTGTGATAAACCTGGGTTTAGTGGGAGATTTTGTAGTGGAGATTAGAGTATAGAAAGAGGAATGGCGAGATCATCTAGAATCGAGATAGAGAAGTTCAACGGTAAAAACTTTGAGCTATGGAAGCTCAAGATAGAGGAACTTCTTGTAGACAAAGAATAATGGATCACTGTGGATCCTGGTACACCATCTACTAGCACACATGATACTGGTACACAACCTACTAGTACACAAACTACTAGTACACCAGCTATTGGTATATCAAAGGAAGATTGGGAGAAGTTGGACAGAAGAGCAAGGAGTACTATTCGAATCTGCCTGGAAGATTCGGTGTTGTTGAATGTCTCAGGAGAATCTACAGCCAAGGAACTATGGGATAAGTTGGGAAATTTGTATCAATCAAAGTCCTTGGTAAACAAGTTGTTTCTTCGAAAGAAGCTGTATCATCTTAGGATGGAAGATGGAGATTCTATGACAGAACATCTAAATGCCTTTAATACTCTGGTAAGTCAACTTGGCTCTGTTA
>JASDQU011249658.1:0-10520 GCA_032191745.1 Picea mariana
AATGAGGCAAAGATGACACCATTAAAAATTGTTACACATAAACAAAAATCAACACTCTCCACTGGAGTAAAAGATGACCAAAAGAAATTCACCAGAAGAAATACCCCTAAATATTTATTTATTGGATATTGTTATGCTTGCAATAATTTTGGATATAAGGCAGTACACTGCAAAGCTTATGGAAAATACAATAATAGAAATGTTCAAAGAGATAAGAACAACAAGTACAATTAAGAAAAGAGAAACTATTGTTGAACACACCGACCACACTGAGAGGGGGGGTGAATCAGTGTAGGGATCTTATAAAAAACTTTCCTTCACAAAACTCCTTAGTTAGAAATCACCATTTACTCATCACTTATTACTGTCATTTATAACCAGTTAAATGTGAGCATATATTAGCAACATATACCAGTAACATATATCATCAATAAGTCATCACCACAAGGAACACAAAGAACACAAGATGTATGTACAATTTTCCTTTTATTATGGACTACAATCCTTGGGTTATCAACAACAACTAAATAGAGTTACAACTCCACAAGAGCACCAGCTCTACAATGCAAGACTCAGCTTACACAACTCAGCACCAACTAAGAAGAGGAATCAATCCTCAACAGATACCAATCTATCAACATGTACGCGACCTGTCAGTAGTGCAGCACACATATGTGCGTGCCCTACTAGTAGTGCATCTCATGTATGTATGTGGCTTGTCTGTACTACAGACTACGTATTCCTTCTGAACAATTAGGGTTTTCTCTTCATGAAAAAAAAAACTGAGATCCTCAGCATCCTTCAGTCACATTCACTTCTGTCTTTCATTGTCTAATTTGTACCATAACCAATCTCAACACATCCATACTCTCCAACAACTTACTCATTCTCCTCAACCATACAATATGAATGCTACTCTGTAACACCCCTATTTCCCCCAACTTGTAATTAATCATAAAATAGGATTACCATGTTAAGGCATGTGGACAATGTAAATGTCTTATTGTTAAACTACCCATAACTGATTGTTGGGGGGTGAAGCCTTGAAGTATGAGCCATGATATCTCTAGAGGAAAGAAATCAGTTAATGAATAAAGGAATAGTGGTTGAATCATAAACCACCCCCATGAATGGAAACATGGTCTAGCTGCAGGATGTCATCTCGAAGTACCACAGATACCTGTAGACCTGACCTTCCTTCTAATAGAAGGAACATGACATGTTGAAAAACCTTCCAAAGGAGGGAAGGTAAGATACATACAGAGATACAACAAGAGAGGAGACATGGGAAGAGAGCACAAGCTCATAAGGGAGATGTGAGAACCCAAAGTAAATGCCAAGAACATGACCTGAAGGACCCCAACGCAAGCTTGATGCTGAGGAAGCATCTGATAAACCTCGCAGGGTTGTTGTGACAGAGATATTTTCTCTGAGAGATGGCGTAAATTATCTAGTGATATCATGGCTTGGCACGGGGGTGGCCAGAGTGATAAGAATGAATGCCTCTGAGCCTATGGTTGGGTGGAAATGCACACACCCATATTCAGTTAGTTGGATGCAACTTGTAATAGATAAGTATTCTCATACCTTGTGAAATTGAGTTGTAACTGTGTAAATATACTGTGAATGATCCAAGGATGGATATGTTTGCTTAATTATTTATATTGTATCCCTTTTTGGTGTCTTATTGATTGTGTAATTAGGAAAGTAAGAAATTATATGAATTGTACATGTTTTGTATTCATAAATTCTTGCGCCCCGTGGTGGCTTAAGTTAGATCCACAAACTGTGAGTTCGTCGACCTTGGGCACAGTTTCACGTACGCATGTCGACACTCCTATTTTCTCTGAGTCCCTTAGAGGAGGGAGTCTATTAAATCTCAGGATAGATAGTGCATGTATGCACAGGTGCTCTGTGAGGCGGGCAGAGATCGAGAACCACTTAAGTTATAGAGTTCAGGGATGAGCATAAGGGGTGCGCGGAATAACCCTTCCAAGTGTTAAGTTTAGGAGGAAGAGCACCAAGCTCTTAAGCCTTTAAGAGCTAACAAAATTCATGAAGAGTAACGAGGTTGAAGTATCAAAAGAGAAGGTTCCTTTGGTTGGGAATCATTGTGGATCATGAAGATAAAATTAGTGGACATGCTAGTTCATGGCCCACAATCAACCCACATCGTTGATCTCGTTGGGAATGGAAGATCAATGACTAGGATTAGACTAGAGTCGAGCGAGCACTTCCCATATTGTGGAGGTTGGACCCCACAATCACTTCGAATCATCGATCTATGAATGGAGATTGAGGGTGGGGAATCATTGTGGAGCGCGAAGGTGAAATTAGCAGACGCGCTAGTTCGCGGCCCGCTATTCACCAACTTCATTGATATAGTCAAGCTGGAAGATCAACGACTCCGGTTAGACCAATTTGCGTGAGTACTTTCCAAATTGTGGAGGTTGAGCTCTCTGATAAGGAGCACGCATGTTGGGGCCCTTCAATCATGGTGAACCATCATATGTGAGCGTAAAAGGGATGATAGTCATCCAATCTAAGATAAATTGTATGAGTTTTAACCTTTGCATGCCCAGGAGAATTGACTTGCCAAAGTCCCAAAGTCTCGAAGTGATTTGGGAATGTCCATCGCCAAGAGGGATAGGTGGCGTAAGTCTGTGGACTTTGGGTAAATACCCGAAGTAGGTCTTGGTCGTTGATTTCCCGGAGAAGTAAGTTTCAATAGATCGGAGTCTCCAGATGAATTCACTTCGAAAGAAACGAAGGCGTAGAAGCTTGGAACTACCAAAGCTCGAAGTGTCGGAGTTCACCCTGACCATTGAGAGTAGGATATGTGTGTCTGGAGATCTGACACTTCGAGAGGATTGCACTCTGAAGGTTTGCGTTGGTGATTACTTGAGAATCCTGAAGCACGAAGCCCCAAAGTGATATGAAGTTGTCGATTCATGGGAGACATGCGTCGATGGATCATTAACTCTGGGTAAAAGCCTTTCAAGAAAAAGTGAGCATGAAAATTTAGAAACTCTCGAATGTCAAAATCTCTAAGTAAACCAAGACCGTTGATTGGGAAGGATGCATGGTGCATGATCTATGATTCTAGAAGAACGTACTCTGGGAGGATGGATTGTTGGAGCGTTCGGATCACCCGAATGCTGAAGTCCCGAAGTGAGTTGAGACTATTCATCGCCAAGAAGGGAACGTGGTGACAGATCGTTAAATCCAGGTGAAAGCACTCTGGGAGAATGTGAAGAAGAAGATATTGAAATCGTCGAATCCCAAACAGTCGAAACAGTCGGGAGTCGTTGATCTACGGGAGGAAACATGTCATCAGATCGCGGACTTCGGGTAAAACATTCCAGGAGAAAAGGAGTGTGAGGAAAAATGATATTTGAGACCTCTGAAAGGTGAAGTCATAAATCAGATGAGATTCATCGATTTGAAGGTGGACAGGTGGGGCCAGATACATAACTCCGGAGGAAAGCGGAGGGGAAAAATGCCTAAGTCCTGGAGGAGAATCTAGACCGTTGATCAAGAAGGGAAACAAGGGGCAGTTGATCTGATTGAAAGGGCCAAAGTCTAGAAGAGAAAGTAGAGCCGCTGATTGAGGAGGATGCATGATGAACGATCGGTTATTTCAAAGAAATCTCTCTGGAAGAAACGAAGGTTTGAGAATTGAGATTCCTGAAGCCTGAAGGGAAAATTCAATCACAACCATTGATTGAAAGGGACATGTGTCAGTATATATTCCACTTCGGAAGATTGCCATGTGGAGGAAGGAGAGGATTGAGAATGAAAACTCCTAAAGGTCAACCTCACAGAGAAGATCATGGTTGTAGATCGAAGGGAGACAGGTGGTAGCATATTGAAAGGTCCGAAGGTCGGACTTCGAAATATTTACGAGAAGGAAAAAGTTGAGAGTTGAAACCCCCAAATCCTAAAGTCTGAAGTAAATATGGATCATCAGATCGAAAGGAACATGTGGTGATGGATTTCAAGTTTCAGATAAATGCGTCTGGATTTTCAGTTAAGAATTGAGAAACCCAAAGTCCGAATACCCGAAGGGATTGTAGTCGTCGATCTACAGAAGACACACGTCAGTGGACCGTCAACTTCAGATAAAATCCATTGGGGAAAAACAAGAGTTGAGATTTGAGATTTTTGAAGCCTGGAATCCTAAAATGATCGCAGTCGTCGGTCTAAGAGGATATGTGGCAGGAGATCTGTCATTGCGGGAGAAGGCAAGGTTTGAGATTTGAGAACTCTGAAACCTGAATCGTGAAACAAATCACATTTGTTGATTTGAAAGGGACAGATATGAGTCGTTAGTTCAGAAGCACTGTTAAGTTTGTAAGATCAATGGTCCTGTCGCATTTTGGGGACCAAAACTGCGTTAACTTTAAAAAGTTGAGGGTGGGCCGCAATCTAGACCACAGTTTTGGAGAAAGGACACATGGAGGCTCAAGGAGAATTGCGGGGTGAAAAGTAGTTTGGTTTCAAACCACCCATGATTGCACCCGCAATCGTGTGGTTACATAATGCCATCACCCAAGGTCATATCATGGAAGGGGCTTATTAGAAAAGGAGCTAGCACCCAGACTCAAAGATTCTGCAAGCGTAAAAGGGGAAGGTCACAGGTACCATTAGACCTACAACCGAAAGTCAAAAGGGTCTGTGTTTAATTACAAAATGAGACCATCAAGGTCTCAGAGAGTCATTTGGATCTAGAATCAGAGATCCTTGACCAGGAGGTCGGACTGGTTCCCCAATTTTCCAAATTAGAAACCATGGATGGAGAATCTATAATTTAAGAAAAGTGAAATTTTTTATGCCCCGTCGTGGGTGTGTTACATACTCAAACATAAGTAACCAATATACTATGGCAACCATATCAGTACTGAAACATAAGAGTGTTTCTCACTCTATCAATCAATCAACATAACCATATCACCACAGCCATACCAATAATTCCTTAAGAATTCACCATACAATAAGCAAGAGTATCCATCAATACAACTATGTAACCATACCAAAACTTTTATGGCAGATATGAGCCCATAGAATGCAGATATGGAAGTTTCTTTAGAATTCAAGAACCTATCATCAACTCACACTCAAGTATTAATGACTTCCTCCAACTGTACACACTGTGTCCTCCTTCAACGCACGTGTGTATGCTCTCTGGCCCACTGTTGCTTGAATACTCCTTCAGAAACTAGGGTTTCTGAACTTTCAAAACTTTCGTCATCAAGATCCCATACTTACGGAAAATTTGATGCCTCCATGAGATCCTCCAGTCAATATCACTCTCAGAATATATCTTCAATATATGCTCAAGGGATATATCTTACAAGAGACCCTTGCCTCTTATTTATACTCTCCAAGTAGCTTCCTTAGAAGCATCTTCTTGGCCATTTTTTCCACATAGCCACTTTGTCCACATAGTCACTTATGTCCAACTTTGTCCAATTGTCACTTTTCCATGTATCCAATAGCCACTTGACCACTTAACCCACTTTCCTCATTTTAGGGTTAACCCTCTTATAACCACTTTCCATAATTAGAAAGTTCTCCATTTACTTTATTATTTAAATAATCCTCTTTGACTTTATCACTTCACTTTATTATTTAAATAATTTCTTATTTGTAATCACTTTGACTTATTTGACCTTTTGGGGATTCTAGCCATCATATGAGGGTCCTCCAACTTTGTAAGGCCATAACTCTCAAACTGTGAGGATTTATGTGACGTTCTACATACCACCAGAAATGGCAGGACAAACACTATCCTTATATGATAGTTTCACTGAAAAATTCATTGATCTTCATCTCATTATTCCACAATTAAGCATGGGTTCTATAACCATACTACTAGGATAAATCAACCGTAAAGAATCTTCCCGTGAGGGATTTCACCATAAGGGGACCACTTTGGAGTTTATTCATTTGTACTCCCTATCAACCATGACAAGATAATAATGAGTCATCTTTACATCCATCCATCTATGCATCATATATCAATGACAACACATCAATCCATCTTCATCTATAACAATGAAAATACATACTTCATCAATATACTATGGCAAGACATTGTTCCTTTGACATCAACATCAATCCTTTGACAATAATCATTTGACATCAACAATCAATCCTTTGACATCAACATCAATCCTTTGTCATCAATGACAACATGATCCAACAATATCCCCCTTTGGCATTCATGGCAATACCAACATTGATTTCAACACCAATCATTGATGGCAACATGTAGACATGGAATTTATCTTCATCAATAGTCATCTCAATCACATCAATGTGACTATCTCTCCCCCTTTGACATCAATGGAAAAGGATATTTCTCTCCTTGGGGTTTCTCCCCCTGCCTTAATGATTTTGGTCTTCCTCTGATTAATCCCTCACCTTTTGAACAAGGGATACCACTCTGATGTAATGTCAAATATATATCGCTCATGCTCCCCATGTGACCATCGCTCCCCCTGGAACCATGTATCTGTTCTCTTTCTCCAAGTATAGGGCACTTTTTCCAAGTATTTAGCTTTACATCTGAAAAATCTCTCCTCCTAGAATCATGGGAAGAAGAATGACTCCCCCTATGGGTATTTCACCCCCTATCTTCTCTGCAATATGAACAATATGATACCACTTCAATACGCTACTACTACAAATGTTACTTCTCAAATGGAACATAGATCAATCTCTCTTTCTATGATGATCCTTGGACCTGTCCATGCATCAAACTTATGACATACCATACATCATGAAGCAAAATATATGTCAATAATGAATAGAGAATCATGAACAAAACATCAACAATGTACATCATGTGCCATCCAATGTGCCAACCATGCACAACATCCATGTATATCAACCATGTACATCAATACCATAATATACCATAAGGTATCATCAATGGAGTGTATCAACCATATGCCAATAACATGTGCCAACTGTGTACCAACCATATGCCTCTACCAACATGCCAATCATGTGCCTCAAACTATTCGACAACACAGGTATTCCAATAGAGTATGAACACCTTCAGTAACCACTCACATAACCAGATCAAAGATCAACAAACTGATGTTTTCACGTCGTAAAACCCGTACAGGAAAACATCCATGGCCCCAGCCAACACGACCACTTGGAGCAGTTTATTA
Source organism: Picea mariana (assembly GCA_032191745.1). Taxonomy (NCBI): domain Eukaryota; kingdom Viridiplantae; phylum Streptophyta; class Pinopsida; order Pinales; family Pinaceae; genus Picea; species Picea mariana. Next base: position 7,185 of record JASDQU011249658.1, read on the forward strand.
ATGCAAAAGAAAAAGATTACAGAGAGATTTTACAAGAGAGTTTCTCACAATAGATCATCATCAAATGACCCTCCGTGCTCTTTAAATAGATATCATGGACCAATCGAGTGTTAAGCCATGAATCAATGGTCATTAAGATCGAGGAGAGTATGAACTGTCAGATCACTCTGTGTTGGGAACATATTGTGACCATCGGATTTCCTAACTACAAATGCATACTAAAGAAACACACTAGGAAACACACTTTTACCTAACAACACATTAGACCAAGTAGATCTTAACTAACTCCTAAGTTTCTAAATATCCTAACATCCCCCCTTAAGAACAACATGGGGTAGGATTGAAGGATTTACAATAGTGACACAATAGGAGAAGGAAGGAGGCATTAGAGCCTATCCCCTCTTAATGACAACTTCCTGAACTCCTAACATAGATCGAATTTTGGAAAAATTCGCTTATGTAAGAGACTTTGTGAAAATGTTTGCAACTTGATCTTTTGTAGGGAAAAAGAGCACTTCAATAACTTGATCATGAATGATATTTCTGATGAAGCGCATGTGTAGCTCAATGTGTTTTCTATGTTGATGTTGAATTGGGTATTTGGCGAGCTTGATGGCACTCTGATTGTCACACCAAAGGCTGGCCAGATGTTGTTGTTGGAATCCAAACTCTGAAAAGATCTGTCGAAGCCACAAGGCTTCCTGACTTGCATTTACCGATGCTCGGTACTCTGCTTCTACTGAAGAAAGTGAAATAACCTGTTGTTTCTTACAGGCCCAAGTGACAAGTCTTGAACCAAGGATGAAAACATAACCTGCAGTAGACTTCTGGTCATCAGGGTCGTCGTCCCAATCTGAATTAGTGAAACCAACCAATAAAGGATTCCCTTATGAACTGTAATGTATCCTGAACTGAACTATACCACGAACATAGCAAGTATCCTTTTAGATACTTTCTAATGCATTTCATGGGGTGCTTGCATATACCAGGCAACAATACCAACAACAAAGGAAAGATCAAGATGAGTATGAGTCAAGTATAAGAGGATACCAACTAACTGACAGTACAGGGTGGCATCAACTTTAGGAAAAGTATAGGTGGCAGTAAGATTGACTCCAGACTGGAAGGGAGAAGGGTATGTTTTACAATCATCCACGTGAAAGCAACAAATAAGGTCATAAGCATACTTAGACTAGGAAAGAAAAATTCCTTCATTGGTTTGCAAAACTTGGAGGCCAAGGAAATAGTGCAAAAATCCTAAGTCTGTCATTTCAAATTTCTTCTTAAGGTTGGTTTTCACATGGTTTAAACATTTTGAGTCACTACCAGTAAGGATAAGGTCATCAACATAAAGGACAAGGATTATGAGATGGCTTTTTACTTTCTTGGTATAGACATTAGGATCAAAATGGCATCTAGAGAATCCAGTGGAAATAATAAAGTTGTCCATTTTGGCATACCAAGCTCGAGGAGCTTGCTTGAGACCATAAAGAGATTTCTTAAGGCGACAAACAAGGCTAGAGTCATTCTAGACATAGCCAAGTGGTTATTCCATGTAGATTTCTTCTTGCAAATCTCCATGCAAGAAGGCAGATTTAACATCCATCTGATGGACCTCCCATTTATGAGAGGCAGCAAGGGCAAGAACAAGGCGGATGGAATTCATTTTGGCTATAGGGGAAAAGGTTTCATTATAGTCAATTCCTTCAACTTGGGAAAATACTTTGGAAACTAACTAATCTTTATGTATTTCAACACTTCCATCTAATGCATACTTAGTTTTGTAGACCCATTTACATCTGACAAGTTTTCTTCCTTTTGGAAGAGGTACAAGATCCCATGTACTGTTTGCCATTAAAGAACGATACTCTTCATTCATTGTTGTATCCCAATATGGATGACCTGAAGCTTATGCAAATGTCTTTGGATCATCAGTTTCTGAAACTTGAGCCAAAAGAGAAGAGGCTCACTAGAACTTTGAATGTGTCCAAAGTTGATCTGAAGGATCACCGACAAGATCACCAGCTGCTTCTCATGTTGAATGGACCCATCTAGGAAGTGGTGGAGCTGGTGATGGTTCAGGTTCAAAGGACTCATCTGGAGGAAGATGGGTAGGAGGAGGTGTATTTTCATCCTCACTATCATCAACTGAAGAAGAAACCATAACAGAAGAAGGCACAAACTCTGAAGATGGATCACAGGTCGAAGAAGGAACAATTGTTGAATTAGGCTCGTAGGCCAAAGAAGGCACAAACGTTGAATTAGGCTTGCAGGCCAAGATATTTTCATCAAATTTAACATCTCTTCTAATAACAATTTCATTACAATGTGGTTGAAGAGGTATGTAACCTTTTCCATCTTCAGAATAACCAACAAATATACACTTCTCACTTTTAGGCTGTAATTCTTTCCTTTTCTCATCAGGAATGTGAGCCTGTGCTATACTAACAAATACACAGAAGTGACTTACATCTGTCTTAATTTTAGTCCAATCTTTTTCCAGTGTTATATTTTTAAGAACCTTTTTGGTAGTGTGATTTACTATGTAATTTGCACAGTTGATTTCTTCTGCCCAATACTTTAGACTTAATCCCTTAGATTGGATCATACAATTATCCATTTCTTTTAATGTGTGGTTCTTTCTCTCAGCAACACCATTTTGTTGTGGTGTATATGGAACAATGTGTTGCATTTGGATACCTTATGTAGTGCAGTAACTTGTAAAATTATTGTTCACATATTCGCCTCCATTATTTGTTCTTAACCTTTGAATTTGATGTCCAGATTGCTTTTCTACAAGGGCCTTGTAATCGAAAAACTTTTCTCTTAAGTTTTAAGAAGTAAACCCAAGTACGTCTGGAAAATTTATCAATGAAAGTTAAGAAATACTTGCACCCAGAAAAAGAAGGAGAAGAAAGTGTACCACACAAATCACTATGAACAAGCTACAAAGGGTCTGAGGCGTGCCAAGTGGCACATTTTTCAAAATTGTCTCGATGATGTTTTGCAAGAACCCAATCGGCACAAACACCATCTCTACATGAAACAAGAGGAAGACTAGTCACCATCTGTTGATTACATAGTTGTTGCAATGAGCGGTAGTTTAGAGGACCAAACCACTCATGCCAAAGTTTTCTCAAGTCATCGCTATGAGCAATGAAAACTGATGAAAAATAAGATGACCCAAAGTTGTCAAACTTGTACAACCTGGTAATATCATCAACAATTCCAGTTGCAAGAATATGCTTAGGATCTTTTATATCCTTGATTACAACTTGGTGAGGTGAAAACTCTACGGTTTTACCTTCACCTGAATGAGTGATTTGATATATTGAT
>JASDQU011249658.1:10632-22905 GCA_032191745.1 Picea mariana
AAATATTTTCTTGGTGTTACATTCATTTAGAGCAGAAAATATGTCTCTATCCTTAGCCATATGATAAGATGCTCCAGAATCAATAAGCCACTCATCAGAAGTAGAAGTAGAAGTTGTATTGAAGGAGAAACTAGAAGCTGAAAGTGCATGTCCATGAGAAGAAGAAGTAGTAGAATCAATACTGATGTTGTGCTTCTTCATCGTTTCTTCTAAAGCTTCCATCTTCTTGAAACATTTGGACTCATCATGACCATCTTTATCACAAAAGTTACAATGTCTGTCAGTCTTCTTATTTTTATATTTTTCTATTTTGTCTCCATTAAGAGCATAAGTTGTCTGAGTGGGTTTGGGACCCTTATATTGCTTGTTGTTGTGGCGAGGATGTTGCTTCTTGGGATTCTTGGGTTTATCTTTCTGATAGACAACTAAGGATTTGTTGGAGGTACCTGCAGTGTTGATCACTCCAAGTTGTATTGGCTTATCTTTCTCTCTAATAAAAGCATCACAAAATTTCTCAAGACTAAGTTTTTGATAAGATGCCCCGCATGGCATAAAAGGTAGATACAAACACAGAATATGCACTACCTAGCTTAGAAAGAATAAGATAGATGCAACGATCTTTGTCTATCTTTATCTTACATTCTTCACATAAAGTTCTGAGTGTTTTAAACTTAGATGGATAGTCTTCAATGCAAGAAAAATCACTTGGACTTAAAGTTAGTACTTGATTTTCTAATTGTTGTTCTCGAATAATATTGTATTTACCAAACACAGATTCAATCTTTTCTCAAGCTTCTTTGGGTTTATCAATTGATTGAAGGTGGAACCTCAAATCAGGAGAGATGGAAATTCTGATTAATCCATGTGCTTCGCCATTCCTATTATCACATTTGGATTTCTTATCAGTATCAGTGGGTGTTGTTTCACTTCCCAAGGTAATCTGGTACAATCCTTTACTTCTTAATAAATCCTCCATATGGGATTTCCATTGAAAGTAGTTGGTGCTGGTAAGTAAGAGATTACTTATAGAAGTCATATTAAATATGTAGATAATATGAATTTAAAAACTAAAACTAATGATCTAAATGGAAAGATATCGAAAATTTGTGCGGTTTAAAAAAAACGGCGCTTAAAACATACTTCGGATGTGAGAGTTATGCCCTTTTTTAAAAAGGCATAAACGGTAACCAAAGGACCACGTGGTGGTGTAAGTTGTTTTATGAAGTGACCCACTTTTATAAAGAGAAGTGGGGATCACTTTTACAATGAAGTTACTTCATGCAAAATAAATAACTCTAAAATAAATTATTAAAGCTACTTATAGTGATTCACTTTTATACTTGAAATGAAATACAGTTTACAAATTTAGCATGAACTTTTTTTTTTTAAAAGTAACANGTTGTTTTTGTTGTTGTTGTTGAAGACAGTCTTGGAGAGTGTGCTAAAAAAAATCTCTTTTCACACAGGAAAACAATTTTGCTTCTCGATGACAACAAGGGTTAGATCTCGGTTAGCTTACCCGGAAGATGCACCTTTTCCTATCGGTTTCTAATTTTTCAAGATCGCACAGGGCGCGGGGCAAAGAGAATATGCATATCTAAAAGAGTAGCAACCCAGAAACAAATAATATCAAACCAAAATAATACTTTGCAAAAATTTTAAAAATGCGTATTCAGGGTTTATACCTCTAGATCTGACTATAATGGTCATATCTTGGGCAAACGGAAACCTTTTCTAGTGAAACAAAAAGTGTTCCTAACTAAAATGAGTGATTCGGATGCAATGGAATAGTCCTCTTAGCCCAAAAATGTATGGAAATGATAGAAAATGGAGATGAGGAAACTCGGCTTCACGATCTCGATCTACAATAGGAGATGGTCTTCAAATAGGCTCTGATACCATGTTCGAAAACATAGGTATCCTAATAGAGGATGAACACCTTCAGTAACCACTCACATAACTAGATCAAAGATCAAGACATCGATGTTTTCACGTGGTAAAACCCCTACGGGGAAACATCCACGGCCCCAGCCAACGCGACCACTTGGAGCAGTTTATTAATGCAAAAGAAAAAGATTACAAAGATATTTTACAAGAGATTTTCTCACAATCGATCATCGAAAAATGACCCTCCATTCTCTTTAAATAGAGATCATGGACCAATCAGGTGTTAATCCATGGATCAATGGCCATTAAGATCGAGGAGAGTATGAATCGTAGGATCACTCTATGTCAAGAGCATATTGTGACCATCGGATTTCCTAACTACAAATGCATACTAAAGAAACACACTAGGAAACACACTTTTACCTAACGACACATTAGACTAAGTAGATCTTAAATAACTCCTAAGTGTCTAAATATCCTAACACAAACAAGTGTCATATCATTCATGATATGCCTCCACCATGAACCAAGTGCCACACCATGTATCTCAATCAATCAAGTGTCTCAACTATATCATCCCATACATCATGTACCAAAGTATATGCTAAAAAAGTAATACCAATGGTGTACTTTAGCCAAGTACTATCATCCATAAACATATACCATCTATGAGTGTATCAATATTGCACTAAACATGTATCACCACCTGTACTAGGCAAGTGCATCAACCATGCACCAATACCACAACAAGATGAACTACAATCAAGATGTGTTCCCATACATGTATGTTATATCAACCATAAGCCATGTGCCAATCATATTTCTAGTAGGTACCTCTAACAATGTACCAAATGTGTACCAACCATGCATAAACTATAGATCAAGCTATGACTCATCAATGGTGTACAACATGACCACTTCATCAACTCATCAACTACATGTCCCAATATGTATCCCATCCATATGTCAAATGCATGCACCAAGATATCCAACAAATATGCTTACAATAATACATAAGATATATCAATGAAACTCAAATATGTACCAGCCATGTACCCCAACAAATCATCCTCAACCTCCATTCACTATAGAAAATACTAAGCATCCAATAATACATGTACTAGAAATGTTCCTCAATAGATTAATGACATCTCTAGCTAGCATCATCATGATATATCTCATGACCAAAGTGCCATAACTTCACTATCACAACCAACATTGTTATTCTACAGAAAAATGTCTCAATCCACACTCTAGGGTTAGTACCATGCATACAAGATAGTCTTTCAACAATCAACCATATGTCACCACCATACATACATCAATGTATGCCAACATGTAATCATGAAAACCTCCAACAAACAATGTCAGATCCTGCATCAAACCATGTCATACCTTGCAACACAGAGTTATACCATCATACCATGCTGCAACTCATATGCATAGCCTTTTTCCCAAGGTTGATACCACAGATATGCAGCCTGCTATACAGACATCTCGCGTATGTATGCGACCTATTCATAGGCCAGCTCACGTATGTATGCAACTTTTATCAATGTAACCTGTGTATGCTTCTGGAGATGTCAAACTTGAGCTTCCCTTAAGGATGCCACTCTGCTCTGGTTGTTCAGTTTTCTTCACCCACTTATGAAGCTATCCTAGCTTCTCAGAACTTGAGCTCTGAGCTTCCATATTTTCAAAAATGTCTTCCTTCCTAACTTCATGCTTTCTTCTATTCATGATATATGAAGTCCTCATCATGGATTTTCTTCTTGTGTTCCAGCAATTCTGGGATTTGTGGAAAAACCCACTACAGTTGTAGCATCTCATGGTGTGACAATGAACAGAAATATGTCCTACTTGATTACATCTCCAACACCTTAGGGTGTTACGAAATATTTCATTATCTCTCCTTGCATAAAATCTGCATTCCAAAGCTTTGTGACCATATTCATTACATGATTAAGAGTGACCATGAAAGACATTTTCATACCTTTGTTTTGGTGTCCATATTTAAGGTGTCTCTCTTCTTTGAGGTGTAAAGATGGCTTCTTGATGTCTTCCTTGATTTGTTCTTTTGAAACTTTCCTTGCCTTGTGTAGATGGTTAACTTGCAACATTATTTCCATCCTTTGAGAGTGAGGGACTTACCTCATGCTTATTTGAGGTGCTTGCTTCAACATGTGTAGCTTCTTTGTTGTATCCAAGACCTGATTTATCATTTGTTGATCTTTGACTATCCAAGATCTCATTCAAGATTGTTGATTTATTCAAGAATTTCTTTGACTTCTCTATTTTCTTTCTAAGATCAAAAAACTTCAACTTCCAACTTATGACATGACTCTTCATTTTCATTTACTTGACTCTTTAGTAATTCCTCTACCCTTTTGGCTTCTTCAATTTTGGTCTTGAGATGGACATTAACTTCAAGACTTTTGCTAATCTCATCATATACCTTCTTATGTTCTTCTATTTCATTCTTTAGTCTTTTGAGCTCTTCTTCTTTTTCTTCTAATTGAGTCTTTTTACTTTCTTCTTGTTCCTTGAGCATTTCCTTTAACTTCAATATATGCCTTTGGTTCTTTTTAAGAAACGTTTTAGTGTTCTCAGAAAGATAGTTATATTCTATGTAACAATGGTCATAGTTGTATTCAAATAGACCCCACTCAACTTTTTTTTTAAGCTCTGATAGTTCTTCTTCTACTTCTTCCATGGGATAACCATTATCTAACTCTACACAAACTATTTCTAGAGTTTCTTCTTCACTGGTAGAGAAATATTCAACATCATCAATTTTTTAAATATTGCAATCAGGGAATTTTGGAGATTCTCTACCTTCATTGATCTTGATGGAATTGTCTTCAAGGTCTTCCTTTTTGCTTTGGTATGTCTTCTCTAGCTTTAGCCATAGATCCTTGGCGAAAGTTCATTTTCCCATGATCTCTTTGATAGAACTTGAGAGTCCACTAGGAATGATCTTAAGAGCCAATGCATCATTCTTCTTTTCTTCCCTTTGAGCTGCAAACTTTGACTTGTTCGTCAAAGGAACAGATCCACGAATAGCTTCTTTCCAAACACCTCCTCCTATTTCCTTCAAATGCACTTTCATTTCTATTCTCCATGTAGAATAATTTTCCTCATCAAGGATTGGAATTTCATCATCCATTTGTGTGTCCATGGATCTCCTCCAAGCTTGTTAAGGCTTATAGTGAAGGCCTGGTCTGAAACCAATTGTTGGACACACCAACCACACTGAGAAGGGGGAGTGAAACAGTGTAGGGCTCTTATCAAAAACTTTCCTTCACAAAAATCCTTAGTTAGAAATCACCATTTACTCATCACTTATTACTGTCATTTATAACCAGTTAAATGTGAACATATATCAGCAAGATATATCATCAATAAGTCATCACCACAAGGAACACAAAGAACACAATATGTATGTATAATTTTCCTTTTATTATGGACTACAATCCTTGGGTTATCAGCAACAACTGAATAGAGTTACAACTCCACAAGAGCACCGGCTCTATAATGCAAGACTCATCTTACACAACTCAGCACCAACTAAGAAGATGAATCAATCCTCAACACATAGCAATCTATCAATAGGTACGCGACCTGTCAGTAGTGCAGCACGTGTATGTACGCACCCTACCAATAGTACATCTCGTGTATGTACGCAGCCTGTCTTTACTACAGCCTGCGTATTCATTCTGAACAATTAGGGTTTTCTCTTCATGAAAACAAAACTCAGATCCTCTATAGCCTTCAGTCACATTCACTTCTATCTTTCATTGTCCAATCTGTACCATAACCAATCTCAACACAACCATACTCTCCAACAACTTACTCATGCTCCTCAACCATACAATATGAATGCTAGTCAAACATAAGTAACCAATATACTATGGAAACCATATTAGTACTGAAACATAAGAGTGTTTCTCACTCTGTCAATAAATCAACATAACCATATCACCACATCCATACCAAGAATGTCTTAATCATTCACCATACAATAAGCAAGAGTATCCATAAATAAAACTATGTAACCATACCAGAATTTTTATGGCAAATAAGAGCCCACAGAATGCATATCTGGAACTTGCTTCAGACTTTAATAACATGTCATCAGCTCACACTAAAGTCTTCATGACTTCCTCCAACTATACGTGCTATGTCCTCCTTCATCCCATGTGTGTACGCGCTCTGGCTCACTGCAACTCGCGTAACGCTCTCTAGGCCACTACTTCTCGCGTACTCCTTCAGAAACTAGGGTTTCTGAACTTCCAAAAATTTCTCCGTCAAGATCTCAGACTTACGGAAAATTTGATGCGTCCATGAGATCCTCCATTCAATATCACTCTCATAATATATCTTCAATATATGCTCAAGGGATATCTTACAAGAGACCCTTGCCTCTTATTTATACTCTCCAAGTAGCTTCCTTATAAGAATCTTCTTGGCCACTTTTTCCACATAGCCACTTTGTCCACATAGTCACTTATGTCCAACTTTGTCCAATTGTCACTTTTCCATGCATCCAATAGCCACTTGACCACTTAACCCACTTTTCTCATTTTAGGTTTAACCCTCTTATAACCACTTTCCATAATTAGAAAGTTATCCATTTTCTTTATTATTTAAATAATCCTCTTTGACTTTATCACTTCACGTTATTATTTAATTAATTTCTTATTTGTAATCACTTTGACTTATTTGACCTTTCGGGGCTTCTAGCCATCATATGAGGGTCCTCCAACTTCGTAAGGCCATAACTCTCGAAACGTGAGGAGTTATGTGATGTTCTACATGCCACCGGAAATGGCATGACAAGAACTATCCATCTAGGATAGTTTCACTGACAAATTCACTAATATTCATCTCATTATTCCACAATTAATCATGGGTTATATAACCATACTGCTAGGATAACTCAACCACAAAGCGTCTTCCCGTGAGGGATTTCACCATAAGGGGACCACTTTGGAGTTCATCCATTTGTACTCCCTATCAACCATGACAGGACAATAATGAGTCATCTTTACATCAATCCAACTGGAATAACCCATGACAATACATCACTATGACATTGTCCCTTTGTCATTGATTCTATGTATGATCACATGATCCAATAATCAATACATTAATGCATCCATCCATCTATGCATCATATATCAATGAAAACACATCAATCCATATTCATCTATAACAATGACAATACATACTTCATCAATATACTATGAAAAGACATTGATCCTTTGACATCAACATCAATCCTTTGGCATTAATCCTTTGACATCAACATCAATCCTTTGACATCAATGACAACATGTTCCAACAACTATAACTCATTTTCTCCTTTGCAATATTTCAATAGTAAATTCCAAAAATGCAACAACTATGGTCATAAAACGAGTGATTGTAGATTGCCAAAATATGATAAAAAGACAAATATTCCCCATAATCAAAAAGAATGGAGGAAAAAGCAAACAGAGTGAAATATAGAATTATATGCGAGAAATAAAGAGTGTCATTGATGTGAGAAATAAAGAGTGTCATTGGTATATAGACAGTGGATGTTCCAAACACATGATTGGAAATAATAGTAAATTTCTCAAGTTAAATAAGAAAGGAAAAGGAAAAGTAACTTTTGGAGATAATATGTCAGCCAAGATAATGGGAAAAGGCACTGTTAGTTTAGAAAATAATAAAACCAGAGAAGAAGATGTACTTTTGGTAGAAAATCTCAAACCAAATATTCTAAGTGTAAGTCAGACTTGTGATCAGGGTCACATACTTGCTTTTGATTCTCAGAAATGTGAAATTAGAAAAAAGGACATTGGAAAGCTAGTGGCAGTTGCACCAACAACATCTATTAATGTGTACATCCTCAATATAGAAATTTGTCTATGGCATAGAAATTTGGGACATTTAAGCTTTGGCAACTTGATTAAATCCAACAAAAAAGAAGCAGTTAGGGACCTTCCAAAAGTGATTAAACCTTCAGATCTTATTTGTAAACATTGTCAAATAGGAAAGAAAACAAGAGTTAGGTTCAAAACAAAAGAGAATTACACAACTAACCCATTAGATCTTATTCACACATATCTATGTGGACCTACCAGAATGAAAAGAAATTATGGTGATATTTATCTTATGTTGATTGTTGATGATTACACAAGACTAACCTGGGTTTTCTTTTTAAAAGAAAAATCAGAATCCTTTGAGAAATTTAAAATATATAAAGCTCTTGTAGAAAATGAAACAAATCTAAAAATTAAGTGTCTAAGATCAGACAATGGAGGAGAGTTCACCTCTAAATATTTCACTCAATTTTGTGAAAACCATGGTATCAAAAGGTAGCTTTCAGCTCCCAGGACTCCTCAACAAAATGGAGTAGTAGAAAGGAAAAACAGAACAGTTCAAGAAGCTGCAAGAACTATGCTAAATGAAGCCAAACTTCCAAACAAATTTTGGAGAGATGCAATCCACACAAAAGTTCACATACTTAATAGAGCTCAGTTGATACCTAATCATGGCAAAACCCTTTATGAAATATGATTTGGAAGGCCAACCTCTGTAAAATACTTTAGAATTTTTGGAAGTAAATTTTATATAAAGAATGATGAAGATAACCTAGGAAAGTTTGATCCAAGATATGATGAAGGAATATTCGTAGGATACTCATCAAATAAAAAGGCATAGATATGTTATAATCTCATACTATTAAAAATAGTGGAAAGTGCAAATGTAAAAATAGATGATCTAATAAAGGGCATATCCCAAGGATTTGATAAAAAATCTCAACAAAAAGATGATGATATAAAATCTCAACAAGAGGATGATGATGTAGAATCTCAGCAAGAACATGATGATGAAACATAGGAAAATAAACCTCACACTGATAAAGAAGACAATGAAGAAATGCACGTGCCAAGAGCTCCATCAAAGAGAGTTTAGAAGAATCATCCTGAAAGCCAAATCATTGGAGATAACAGTACAGGAGTGGAAACAAGAAGGAAACTATCCTTTGACTTGGAACAAGCAATGTTATCCCTAATTGAACCTAAATTAGTTAAAAAAAATGTCAACAGTAAAGATTCGATAAAATCAATGAATGAAGAACTAGATCAAATAGAAAGAATCGGACTTGGGAACTAGTTCCAAGACCCAAGAACAAGAATGTGATAGGAACTAAGTGGATCTTCAAGAACAAATTAAATGAAAATGGGGAAATTATGAAGAACAAATCCATATTAGTCTGCAAAGGATATTCCCAAGTAGAAGTTATTAATTTTGAAGAAAGTTTCTCTCCAGTAGAAAGACTTGAGGCAATCAGAATGTTCCTAGCACTTGCATGTTTCAGAAATTTCAAAATATATCACATGGATGTCAAATCAGCCTTCCTTAATGGAACACTAGAAGAAGAAGTATATGTTGAGCTACCAGAAGGTTTCATGTTATCAGAAAACCAAGACTATGTGTGAAAACTGAAAAAGGATATGTATGGTCTTAAACAAGCGCCTAGAGCATGGTTCTCTAGGCTTGATCAGTATCTACAAAAATAGGGATACAAGAGAGGGACCACTGACAACAAATTGTATATCAAAATTGAGGATCAAAACATGATTGTTGTGGTAGTATATGTAGATGAAATAATATTTAGGAGTAATCTCACTACACTAAGTAGAAAATTTGCATCCAAAATGCAAGAAGAGTTTGAAATGTCTATGTTGGGAGAACTATCATTATTCTTAGGTTTACAAGTAAATCAAACAAAAAATGGAATATTTGTTTCTCAAACCAAATATATCAATGAAATGCTAAAGAAATTCCAAATGGAAGACAGTAAACCTATGGGTACTCCAATGGTCATTGGATGTAAACTAAGTCTAGAAGATGACTCACCAAAAGTAGACCAAACAATGTATAGATCTATGGTTAGAAGTTTGTTATATTCAACAACAACAAGACCTGACATCATGAAGGTTGTAGGAATCATGGAGAGATTTCAATTTTCACCTAAAGAAACCCACTTAAAATAAGTAAAAATAATATTCAGATACCTTCAAGGCACTCTAGAACTAGGATTACGGTATCCAAAAGATAAAGACTTCAATCTAACCGCACATACTGATGCAGATTGGGCAGGTAGCATAGATGATAGGAAAAGCACCAGTGGAGGAGCATTTTTCTTAGTAAAAAGTTTGGTATCATGGTCAAGAAAGAAGCAAACATCCACATCACTCTCTATAATAGAGGAAGAATACATTAGTGTTGCATCCTGCTGCACACAAGTTCTTTGGATGAAGAAAAATCTAGAATACCTACAAATAAAATATAATGATCCTATTACTATTAACTATGAAAACACTAGTGCCATAAGTATCTCTAAAAATCCATTCATGCATTCTAAAACCAAACATATCCCAATTAAATACCATTTCCTAAAATATCAGGTCACCCAAAAAATAGTTAAAATAGTATATCTAGACACCAAAGAACAGATTGCAGACATTTTCACAAAACCTCTGCCCAGGAGTACTTTTGAAAATATCCGAAAAAATTTAGGAGTAATTCAAAAACCTCATTAAAAATCGATTGGTTAGGGGGAGCATTACCATAGGGGGAGAAACCCTTTTCCATTGATGTCAAAGGGGGAGAGTAACTTCATAGAGAAAAGCATCATCACATGGGGAGTTTGTATGAATTTAGAGTGTTTCCCTCAATGACAAAGGGGGATATTGTTGGACATATTGTCATTGATGTATTTTTAATGATGTAAACATTCAATGATGCACATGAAGCTCAGAAGGGAAAGTGCATTTCAAAAATGTGATCAAGATCAAAATCCCCACAAGACAAACTAGGACCATTGGATATGCAAGCACCGGATCAAGGACAAGGATTGATTGCAGAGTGTGAAGGGAGAATTAAAAAATGCATTAATTCCAATCCCACAATTAGTCTAGACCTTCGATCATCACCCACCAATAGATCTACGATTGGCATTAGTTCCACTACCAAACGAGTAGGTTCCATTACAAAACTTGACAATAGTTTTAAACGTTGTGCTAGTGAGAACCCCGCAATCATCCCTGAATGTTGATATGATCCGAGAGAATTCTCGACTGTTGGATCAAGTTGAGTGGAAGGACAGAGTAAGCCATGGACCATAGATCATGGAAGTGACATACACATGGTCATCCAGGCATTGACCACTTCGGGTAAAATCGATCGAAGGAAATGTGCATGAAGGAATTTTATCTAAAGCCAAAGTTTCAAAGTAAACGTGAGCCATCCGATCGAAGGTAACTTTTTGGGAAAAATAAGAGTCGTTGCATTTAAAACAAGGCAAAGCAGCATCGCAGAAAGATCGAGTCGTCAATCTAAGATCACGATCAATGAACAACATTCATTTCAGGTTAAAATTTGTGAGGAGGTTACACTTCAGGTAATCTCACTTCAAGTAAAATGAGAAGTAAGAAAGACAAAGGTCAGAGCCCCAAAGTCCCAAAGTGAATGAGGACCATCGGATCTAGACAATACATGATGATTGTTGGATCAAAATAGTGGTCAAACTTTGGCGCTGACCACTTCAGCAGAAAAGGGTTGAGAACAAGTAAGATCACCTGAAGGTCAAAGTCTCATACTAGACATGAGTCATATGATCTGAAGAACACTTTAGGAAATATCTCAACTGTCAGATCAAGGAAGGTAGAAGGATAGGATAATCAAGGCAAAGGACTCAGATCCTGAATACCCGAATTCCCGATAGTCGTTGGATTGAGTTAATCATTTTCTGGTTAAATAAGGATCGTTAGATCTAGGAGAAGAACATGTGCCACATGAGGAGATCTATGTCAACGAGTGATGTCATCAATTTACATCACTCCGGGAGTTTTTACTTCGGGATTTTCACCACCAACAAATACCTGAAGTCCCGAAGTTTCGAAGTAAATGAGAACCGTCCATCTCATCGTAAACATGATCGTTGATTTTGATAAGTAATCAAGAACTCACTTGGCTGAGCACCTGGTAACCTGAGGTCGTATGGAATAAAGAAACAAAGGGAGAAAGAAGAGGCAGAACTTAAATTAATAAGCTCGTGTTCTTGCACCTATGGTCATATGTAAATGGTTTGAAGGAAGTGCCTCTACATAATTTGATTTCTGCAATATTTGCAAAGACATGAAATTAAGTTAAATAAAATCAATCCATACTAGTGATCGATTAATGAAAATCATTTTCATTAAATTAAAAAGGTTTCTGGATAATGTTTGAATAATAATAGTGATTATTGTTACTATTAAAATGAAGAGGTATGATGGTCCAAACAAAGGGACACAATGTTTCATAGCTCACACCAGTTGGAAGAGA
>JASDQU011249658.1:23005-38111 GCA_032191745.1 Picea mariana
AATCATGCGATAAACCAATGGTCGAATGTCCTTAGGAGAAGTCAATAAGAGACGACTATAGTCCAAATGATGAAAAAGGTATTTTCACACTTTTAGTTGTGAAAATCAAATCAAAATCAAATTGCAATTGTCGCGAAAATGAAACAAATGTCTAGAAGCACATTGCAACGATGATTTGTCATTAACGAGACAAGAGGTGTAGGCAGCGTTTTTTAAGAGAAATAAAAAAAGAGTTGGTTGCCAACAGAACCCTAACTTGGATATTATTGTAATAGAGCTCTGCTCAACTGGAGGTTTCCCCCTCGAAGAGGCCCGTGAACATTGCTTTCAGATTCAAAGTGTTATTTATGTTATTATTCTCATATCATTTCAGTGCTATTGTGGTGAATGTTCTAGTTATATTGTTGTTATTCTTCCATTTCTAGCATTTTATTTCTGTTTTGCATACATTTTATATCTGGTATATTACACATGCACAGGTTACACTAGAAACAAATGAAGGGGGAGGTACCAGCAAGAAGAGAATGGGGATAGCACCAGCAAGGAGTGGGAGTAGAAGAGGAACTTTCCTAAAGGGGGTCGCAGCCTATACCCAACAAGAGAAGAGGGCCACACCCAAACTCAGCAAGAAAAATAGATCCAAGAAGGTAGTCACACCCTATACCATCAAGAGAATGGATCTAAGGAGAGGGTCGCACCAATATACCAGCAAGAGAACTAATCCAAGGAGAGAGTCGCACCCTATACCAGCAAGAGAATGGATCTAAGGAGAGGGTTTCACCCTATACCAACAAGAGAATGGATCCAAGGAGAGGGTCGCACCACTATACTAGACTAAACAAGAAGGAGCCGCAGCAAAAACCTCAGACCAAGACTTGGTTTGGAGGAAGGAGAATGAATGAAAGAGTGAGGGGAGAGGTCTCTTTTATAGTTTTGTATGTAAGTTAGTGTTAGATAAAATAACTTTAACTTTAGGGTTAGATTAAACCCTAATAAAATAAATAAAAAATTAATATTTAAAAATAAAATATTAAATGTTTAAATTATAACAAGTCAAATCAAAAACCCACTCAACAAATAAGGAAGACATAACTCACGCAAGGGGAGTTTAGGACAAGGTCAACGGGGCAAGTTCTTCTTTAATGGCAGAATGTCCACAGAGTCTCATGATATAACTTATAATATTTTATTAACCTGGCATAAGAGGAATTTCGATGATGTGATCATGCCCTTCTTCTTAATTTCTCCTAGGTCTCATGGATCATCCCAGGAGAGAAGAGGGTCTCATGGATCATCCCAGACCAGGATACCCCAGAATGCAACTGGGGATCCTAGATCACAACTAGGGTCTTATCCACCAAGGTACACAACCAAGGATCAATCCAAGCAGTGAGTAAGGATTCCCTGGACCACATCCAGGGGCCATAGAACACATCTAGGGACTTATATCATCAAACGACTTGGTCCTTGAACAAGAACCACAACAATACACTAGGGTATTTTTCCATGGCTCTAAATGCTTGGTCATAGACCAAGAACCCTAGGAGTGTATTAGGGGCCCTAGATCTCATATAGGGTCTTTTCCATCCTCCTGGAGAATGGCTCTTGTAGCTGCTTAATTTTAACACTCCCTCTCAGCAAGAGAGGCATTCTCAGCAACACCAAGCTTGTCTCAAAAGTACACAAACTTTTTTAATGACAAGGGCTTGGTCAAAATATTTGTAGTTTGTCCCGTCGTTGAAACATATTGAATATTGATAATGTTCTTCTACACCATGTCCTAAACATAGTGATATCTCATCTCAATGTGTTTTGATATGTCATGAAACATGGGATTCTCGGAGAGATTTATATAGCTCTGGTTATCACAATGAATTACAGTGGGTTCCATCTCAGCACTGAACAAATATGAGAGTAGATTTATGAGCCACACTACTTCTCTACTAGCAGCACTTGCAGCAATGTATTCTTCCTCTGCAGTGCTTTGGACTATGGATCCCTGCTTCCTGTTGGACCAGGAGATCATAGCTAAACCCAGACTGAAACAATATCTGGAAGTGCTCTTCCATTCCACTGTACTGCCCATCCAATATGAATATGTATAGCCATGAAGCATTACACCTCCACTGAAAGTGTATCTGAGACCATAGGTTATAGTTCCTCAGACATATATGATAATATGCTTAGCAGCAACCATATGAATGTGTTTTGGTTCACACGTGAACTGGCTGATGGTATTCACTACGTAACAAATGGCTAGTCTGGTGTGTACTAGATACATCAAGGACCCAATAACCTGACGATATGCGATAGGTTCTTATGAATCTGAACCTGTAGCTTGATCATGTAACTTCTTTAAGTTAGAAATCATAGGTGTGTTCATGGACTTACAATCCAGCATCCCAAATCTACGAAGTACATCAACTGCATACCTTATTTGTGAGAGAAAGATCTCACCAGGTTTATGCCACACCTCTAAGCCAAGAAAGTGATGCATAAGACCTATGTCCTTCATTTAAAACTTTGTTGATATCTCCCTCTTATTCTGAGCTATCATATGTTCCTCTCCAGTAAGGAACCAATCATCCACATATAAAACCAAGATAATAGGATGGTTCTTCACAATATTTATATAAATATTAGGGTCTGCTATACTCTTGGAGAACCCAAGACTCTGAAGAAAACTATAAATTCTTCCATACCAAGCTCTCGGAGCTTGTTTCAATCCATACAAGGCTTTCTTGAGTTTGCAGACATGGGATTCTTTTCCATGTATCACGAAACCCTCAAGTTGCTAGATATAAACCTCTTTCTCAACTTCACCATTAAGAAAGGAAGTCTTAACATCCATTTGGCAAAGTTTCCAATTAAATACTGAAGCAAGGGATTTGATGATTCTAATAGAGGTATACCTGGAAACAAGAGAAAAGATATCTCCATAATCAATTCCATCTTTCTAAGAGAAGCCATGAGCAGCAAATCTAGCTTTTAATTTTTCAACACTACCATATGTTGTATCCTTTGTTTTGTAAATCCATTTATAGGTTACTATTGATTTTCCTTGAGTTCTTGGGGACACTTCCCATACATAATTCTTAAATATTGACTCGTACTCTTCTATCTTGGCATCCTTCCACACTTTATTTTTGGCAGCCTCATCAAATATGGAAGGTTCTGAGTCAATCACAAAATTCAACTGAGCTATCAAACATGAGTATTTATTTGGCTTATTACTTTCTCTAAAGGTACATTTAGTTGTTGCATGCTTTTCTGCTTCCTTTAAAACTTCACGGCACCATGTTGGCTTCCTTTTGACAGGAGGTTTCTCTAGGGAAAACTCAACAGAATCCCTTATGAGATCCACTGAAGGCTCTCTGGACTCCTCCCTTTGCTCATCTGAAAGTTGTGAATCTGAATATTCTGGAGATGGAGCTTCATGTTCCTCTGTATCACATGGATGTTCTGTGGAACGATGAAAAGTGACTTCCTAATGGAATTTCACATCTCTATTGACCTCTATGTACCTTTTCCTCGTACATAGATTTGATATGTTTTTGAGGTCTCACTGTACCCCACAAAAGTCCCTTTCTTTCCAGAGGGCTCTATCTTAGTCTTATTTTCTTTTGGTACATGAATGTAGATAGGACTACCAAAAGTTCTCAAATGATCAACTGAAGGTTTCTTAACTGTGACTACTTCTTCAGGAGTTTTCTCTTCCAAGGATTTATGAGGACATGTGTTTTGAATATATATTGTAGTACTTGTAGCTTCTTCTCAAAGAGACAATGGAAGACTTTTATCATACATCATGGCTATGGTTGCTTCACAAATTGTCTTGTTCTTTCTTTCTGCAACCCCATTCTACTGGGGATTATAAGGCACAGTCAGCTCCCTCTTCATCCCAGAATCTCGATAGATATCATCATACTTGTGGGAGTCAAAATATTTTCCATTTTCTTTTCTGAAAACACGAATATGTCTGCCTATTGATTCTCAACATTTTTTCTTAAAATCTTGAAATTTACTGAAAGATTCATCTTTAGTTTTCAGAAAATAAATCCAGGTTTTACGAGAAAAATCATCAATAAAAATGATATAATAAAGACAACCATTCATGGACGGAGCAGTCATAGGTACACAAAGATCAGAATGAATAAGATCTAAAATACCATTAGTTTTTCTATTACTGTGAGGGTAAGCTTTCTTTGTATTTTTACCAAGAGAACAGCTATTGTGGGTGGGAAATCCCTCCTAAGGACTAGCATTAGGGGTTTTATCATGCATGTAGAAATGACCTAAAGTCTCCTACTTTTTACCAACATCCCAATCATAAACCCCATTATTCATATGCAAATACAAGGTTAAAGAGATCAAGTTATTGTACCTTAGTTTATGTGTTTGATGTTGATCCCTTTAACGCTTGGTCACTCCTTGACTGCAACTCTCCTCCCAATGCTAACCTGCATTCATAAAAGACAAACAAAGAACTCCACATGCATATGATCTATAAACTAATGGGTTAGAGATTCTATCAAAATATAATCAAATTTAAATATTAACAATCTCATATGGCGGGATGGGAAAAGTACTTCTTTTATTAACCTCACAAGAGTAACCTTACAATAGTGAGGTCGGCCACTTCTCCCGAATTCTGGTTCCTAGGATCACTTGTTTGGTATGTTGGTGAAGATTGATAATGTATTTCGGCCATCAGATGCTCTTCTAACTTCACACATTAGGGGGCATCTCTTATAACCCTAAAATGCACCAAACAAGCTTACCTGGCATCAGGCCATCTCATTTTCCTTCTTTGCCAAACCACTACTCAAAAGCTTCTTAAAAAACACTCTTTTTGAAGGCATATGCACCATGATCCACTACTACATGCGTTTGTACGATGGATGACCCACTACAGCCTGCATATACCTAAAAAGCACGAAAAATGGAAAGTTGCAGATGGAACACACGGTTTTGGGTAAGTTAACTAAACCGACTGACCGCCCATAGTCGGTCACTCAACCAAATACCTATCCCTTTCTAGCCTATAAAACAAGGGGCATGGGTCCCATTTGGAAGAAGGAAAATCATAGCAAAGAAACTATACCTGATTTAGTATTCCCGTTGCCCCAACCTTTTGCAACTATTGTGTGAAGAGAAGCATATACAAAAGCAGTTGGACCACAATTGAAGAGGATCCCAAGACCAGATTCGAGGAGCAGTGGCCGATCTCACTATTGTAAGGTTACTCTTGTGAGATTAATAAAAGAATTACTTTTCCCGTCCTTCCATATGAGATTGTCAATATTTAAATTTGATTATATTTTGACAGAATCTCTAACCCATTAGTTTATAGATCATATGCATGTGGAGTTCTTTGTTTGTTTTTATGAATGTGGTTCAATGTTCGGAGTAGAGTTGAAGTCAAGGAGCAACCAATAATTAAATGGATCGACATCAAACACGAAAACTAAGGTACAATAATTGGATCTATTTAAACTTTTATTTGCATATGAATAATGGGGTTTATGATTGGGATGTTTGTAAAAAGTAGGAGACTTTAGGTCATTTCTGCATGCATGATAAAACCCTTAATGCTAGTTTGTAGGAGGGATTTCCCACCCACAACAAGATCCTATACAAATACTATCATTCTCAAAATAAAAAATCGGCATACTTGTTACCATATTTTGCAAACCTGGGAGAGCATTATAGTTGAGATGTCCAAACCTTTTGTGCCATAGTTCGCAGGGGTTGATCATCTCGTGAGTTAATGCTTGAATAACTTGACCAGTGACTTTGTAAATTCCACCTTCTTGGGATTTGATTGTCATGGTTGAGCTCATACTTTCATTTTAGGGCCACATAAGGGCCTTTCCTTTGGAGAAGGCTATTGAGTACCCTTTACTTTCTAGAACTGCAACTGAGATAATATTTTTCTTTAATACAAGAACATAAATAATTTCTTCAATATGAAATACATTACCTGACTGAAGCTGGAAGGATGTTGATCCAATTCCTTTGATGGCATAAGTTCCATCATCACCCAATTCTACCTTCACATTGAACTTCTTATCTCGATAGTTCACAAGGTTTTGTTTGAAGCTTGTCATGTGCTTGGATGCTCGGTTGTCCACTAACCAAATTTATTCTGATTTGGTGACAGTACCGGAGAGAGATGAAACAATATAACTTTCTCTTGATGTTATTGTTCTTTAGTAGCATCTCTGGTTCTATTTCTTTGAGGCTCTTCTTCCTCAGTTGCAACTGAATCATGGAACGTGTCTTTCCTTTTTTGTTGTGAAGGAGGGTTCATGCAATCTTTTTCATAATGACCTATCTTGTTATAGTTAAAGCATATTACTTTAGATAAATGAGAGTGAGACTGAGAGTGAGAGTGATTACCTTGAGGTTTCTTAACTTTTCCTTTGTGCTGAGGAAACCTCTTCCATTTCTTAGCTTTGACTGAAAGAGCATGGTCTTTCACCATTGAGGGTTCATTTCTGCTTTTAATTCTACCCTCTTCTTCCAAGCAATCATGCCATAATCTATCGAAGTTGGGTTGAACTTCTCTTCCATTTACTGATGAGAGAAATGTCTCCCGTGATTCAGGAAGACCATCTATTGTTGTTTGTACAAGGTCAAGATCATCTACTGCAACTTGA
This sequence comes from Picea mariana, assembly GCA_032191745.1. Taxonomy (NCBI): domain Eukaryota; kingdom Viridiplantae; phylum Streptophyta; class Pinopsida; order Pinales; family Pinaceae; genus Picea; species Picea mariana. The sequence goes on from JASDQU011249658.1 coordinate 29,668, forward strand.
ATTGTTGCAAGCTAATCTCTTGTTTGCGAAATTTTGGAAAAGAAGGCAGAGATGGTTTCATCCTTTCTCATATTTAATGTACGTAGTTTTTTATTTAAAGTCCTCTAATAAGTTGGGGCCTTATTTTCATACAGATTCGCTAGGTCATCAAATCATTCCTTAGTTTTCCTTATATCAGCAATAAGAGGAATCATGTTATCTTTAACTGAGTCAAAAATGACCCTCTTGCCTTTGGACTGCCTCTTCTTATAGGTTGTTCTTCCTACATTTGAAGTAGGTTATTCCATCACCTTAGTAACCAGCTCATTCAAGTTGCCTTCTTCTATAATATTAAAAACCCTAGCCTTCTAGGCATTGAAGTTTGAAGCCCCTTTCAAGCCTATCTTCTGCTTTGACTGAAGATGAATCCATACTGAAAACAAGATCTAATATAAAAAAATCTTATTGTTTATCTGCAAAACAAACCCTTAAGTGTGGATCTACGTAGGCTCAAAATTCTGCCACAATTGAGCTCTTTTCACGCCCTAAGCTCCAATTCCATGTTACAATTTTAAGGGAAAATCATAGAATAGCTAAATAAAAAACTATTTTAATTTTATTTTCTTTTGTAATTATGGATCAGTAAGATCTTCAAAACAAAATTATGATGTAAACCATGTATAACAGAAATCACATTATAGATCTAGGTATTGCCTTAACAAAAACAAAGAACAAATTTACATGATGTTCTTGTTGTTGTCCTCTTTTATGTATGCTCAAAAAAATCTTTAAGGGTCATGGATCAAACCCTCGGGGGTAAATCTCATCATGATCTTGTGAAGAGTTTTTCCAAGAAGAATATTTAGATAAATATCATAAAACTAACCAGCATACCAATCATCAGGTAAGGGGACTGAAACCAAGACACTATTGTCCAAGCTAATGGTTGAAAAGGAGGCCATTAACAACCTTAACAATTATGTCCAAAAATATGAAACTGCTACATCAAAATAGCAGTTTTATGGTTGCCTCATCAAACCCAAATTAGGGTACCAAAATGTTGTAAGGTAGGGCAGCCTATAGGTTTAACCAACAAGGAGAAAAGACAACATACACAGGTGGCACCAGCAAGTAGCATGCACAGGTTACACTAGCAACAAATAAAGGGGGTGGTACCAACAAGAAGAGAAGGGGGACGCCACCAGCAAGGAGAAACAGTAGAAGAGGAACTGTCCTAAAGGGGGTTGCAGCCTATACCCAGCAAGAGAAGAGGGTCGCACACAAACTCAGCAAGAAAAATAGATCCAAGAAGGGATTTTCACCCTATACCAGCAAGAGAATGGATCCAAGGAGAGGGTTGCACCACTATACCAGCAAGAGAATTGATCCATGGAGAGAGTCGCACCCTATACCATCAATAGAATGGATCCAAGGAGAGGGTCGCACCCTATACCAGAAAGAGAATGGATCCAAGGAGAGGTTTGAACCACTATACCAGACTAAACAAGAAGGAGCCGCGGCAAAAACCTTAGACCAAGACGCGGCTTGGAGGAAGGAGAATGAATGAGAGAGTGAGGGGAGAGGTCTCTCTTTTATAGTTTGGTAGGTAGGTTAGGGTTAACTAAAATAACCCTAACTTTATGGTTATATTAAACCCTAAAAAATAAATAAACAATTAATATTTAAAAATAAAATATTAAATGTTTAAATTATAACAAGTCAAATCAAAAACCCACTCAAAAAATAAGGGAGATGTAACTCAAGCAAGGGGAGTTCAGGACAAGGTCAACAGAGTCAGTTCTTCTTTAATGGTAGAATTTCCACAGAGTCTCGTGATATAACTTATAATATTTTATCATCCCGGCATAAGAGGAATGTTTGTGATGTGATCATTCTCTTCTTCTTAACTACTCCTAGATCTCATGGACCATCCCATGAGAGAAGAGGGTCACACATTCTCTTGGCTTGGTACTTAACCAAGAAACTACCTGGTCCCATACTAGGATACCCCAGAACACAATTGGGGGCCCTAGATCACAACTAGGGTCTTATCCACCAAGGGTCAATCCAAGCACCGAGCAAGGATTCCCTGGACCACATCCAAGGGCCCTAGAACACATCTAGGGAATTATATCATCAAATTTCTTGGTCCTTGACCAAGAACCCCAACAATACAATGGTGGCCCTCACTAGGGTCTTTTTCCATGGATCTAACTATGCGGTCCCAAACCAAGAACCCTAGGAGTGTACTAGGGGCCCTAGATCTCAGCTAGGGTATTTTCCATCCTCCCGGAGAATGGCTCTTGCAACTGCTTAATTTTAACAATAACTTTGTTTCAATTTAAAATACTATAATAATATGTATGAATGTAAACATACATTCGACGTACAATGTAAATGTTAGTATAACAAAAAATAACCATTATGAAACGTAACCATTATATAAAGAATTCATGAAATCATTCATCAAAATACCATGTATGTTAGAATTTCCTTGAACCCATAATATAGTTGTTAGAAAGGTTATTTCCATTTAGTTGTGGAATGTAAAAAAATTTATCATTTTAATAAAAATTACAGAAAAAAACACACCAATTACGAAGAAACACAATTTAGACATCCTAAGACTTTATTCAAATTAAATTGTGCACATGGATTTCTTGGTTGGATCATAGTTGACCATCCAATGAAAAATTGGTCGACTCACACATCCTTTGATAAGAATTGATCATCATACATGTCAAATGATACTTGATCATTTAGCATACATGTTAATTTAGATTCTAAATAGTTGATAGACACCTAGGAAAACAACATTAACATGGCAACATTTGTCTCTTCTTTTAGCCAACCATTAGAAAAAAGTTAATTGATCTTCTACATTCATTGTTGTTGAAACAAAGTGGGTTGGGCACCCAAGCATTGCTCAAAATTTGTATAGATCCATGTAATCTCTAAGAGAAAGGATTTGTGCCCTATATGGCCCATTTATCTCTCTTTGTTATTGTTTACGAGTCCATGAATCAATTCACCTATGTTCGCAGTTATAGTTTAAAAACTTTGAACACTAACTTCCAAAGGCCATCAATAAATACATCAAAGTTTTCACCATTGGGTTTCCCCATTATCAATTATTGGCTTACGTATTCATGTGATTGGTATTTTATATTGATTTCAGTTGAATCATTTTGGTTGTTTATGCATTTGGTTTCCATGCACATTCTAGTTTTTACATGTTTTTTCCATAACAGAGCTCAATTTCTTTAGTCAACTATGTTGTCCCCTATCTTCACCTAGGCACGAATCATTAGTATTAGAGCATAATTTCTTATAGTTTTCTCTTTATCAGATTACAACACTATAATCATTGCTAAACACTATATGTATAGTTAGAAGCTCTATGTTTTTCTAGACACGCTCAAAGACATAGTTGTCTAACTTTATCTTGCCTTCTATTTATGAATATTTATCTATACAAAACCCTAGACTTGGGATGGAAGATGAAAGAGAGAACATGGACACTTCTAGTGAGACTGAACAATTCATAGAATGAATGCTTGCTCAATGGAAACATGAGAATTATGATCATTTCAATGACATCCTTATTTGACTTACCAATGCCATGGGTTCTACTTTCACTAGTGCCCGACAAGAACCATTTTCAACATGGTTGGTCCCTTTATGATTCAAATGAACCTTGGCATCCCTAATCTAGAGGGAAATTTTGACGCAAAATTTGTAGACAATTGGATATAGCATCTAAACTCCTACTTTCTATCAATAAGCTTTGTGACATTGGAATGATCACCATAGTATCCTTGAAAATGTCGACTTATGTACACTATGACTAGTAAAATATTTTGACTAAACAAGATGAATTAGAAAACCCCATCAATACATGGAAGAAATTGGTCGTCCGTGTTAGGAAAGAATTTTATCCACACAAGTACATGGAACAACAACATAAGATATGGAAGCAATTAAGATAATGGAAAGTGTTGTCACCTAAAAGACTCCCTACCTTGAATTTTCATTTCTCATGACTTCCCTTTGGTTATGCATATCTCTCCCTAAATTTCCCCTCAAAATGCATTGTTTTATCATTTGGGGGGAGGTTCATATGATCTCACAGTGAGTCCTTATAGAGTGCCCAAGGCCAAACCCACTTTTCCTAAGTTTTTATGCACATGTGGGATATGGTTAAAGACCTAACAATTCCATTGTAGGTGGATTCTAAGCTATAGATATTCCAAAACCCCCAAGCAAATCAATGGATGAGATCTCGATAGTTTTTAGAGGCCCTAAGTGGTGGGTGGGATAATTTATGGCCCACACAAATCAAGGATTCTACATGGGCTGTGAACATAAGTAGAATCAACGATCGATATTATATCCATGAATGAAGGAAAATCAAAGGCTTAAATGTATCCATGGGGACAAGTCCATCAGAGGGGACCAACAACATAAATCCCCAGGAAGGGTAGAGATTGACCCCACAAGACCATATTAGTTGTCCAAATTATTTCGCAAGAGGTATGGAGGAAATAAAAGGAAAGATCCTAAGGACTCACAAATGGCCTAGATCACTTCCACACAGAAATATCAATGGCTCGGAAGAGCCCCAAGAAAGGTAGATCAACAATTAATATTTCTCCCACCTAAGAAAATCAACAGCTCAAAATATTTTACAAGACGTTGTGGAAAAGGGGACCCAAAAAAATTTCATGAATAGCTAATATCACTCCCACAAGGGAATATTAATGGCCCCACAAGAAATATCGAAAATCAAAAAAGAAAATCCCCAAGGGATAATGAGCAGTCAAGATTTCACCCACTTGCCAACATCAAGGGTCCATAAATTATCAATGAGGGATTCCCCAGCTAGTGGTAAATATTGTGGCACCACCAAGTAAGATCTATGGTGGAGGTTACACCCACCAATGCAGATCAATGGATCACATTCAATTGGAAAAATATTCACCCTAGGGGAATCCAAATATTTGTAGTAAATAATAGGCCTCCATGTCTCCCACTCCAATGATTCATCTAAGGGGACTCATCACTAGTTCTTGCAGCCAACTACAAGATTCCAATGTCCCTATTAAAAAATTCATAAATATATTTAGTGGGGATTTAGTCAAGGCTGTCAAATTACTCTACAAAGAAGAAAGGGGTCCTAGTGAGAATAAAAAATGTTCAAATACGGTGTTGCTCCCTACCATCAAGATGCCACTCCACCACGAAAGCTAGATGAGTATTAGAAGTTATGAGTAAAAGGGAAGATTGGAAGTATTACCAACAAAGTAATGAGGGAAACTACCACAAAGAGTTTGGGATAAATGCAACATCCATGGCCAACTAAGCTACCACTCTTAGAGGTCATCAAGATGATCAAGACCATCAACTTGATATTCAAGGGGAGTGGTATTAAGGTTGGAAAGGGATAGAAGTGGATGGGTAACCATTTTTAGGTTTCTTCCCAATATAGCTTCTCTTACTTCAACAACGTGAATTAAAGGATCAACCTGACAGTCCAACTATGTCCTAAAAATCAAGGATTTGACCAGCAAGCATTGCTGAAATTCCAGGATTCATCCAATCACTTTAAACATAGAGTCTATAAGAATAAGATAATAAAGTGGCACAAAGGGAGGGATCATCAAGAGTTTTCCAGTGTTACGCTACTGAAATTTTAACCAATTGTTTTCTTAGAGGGTATAACGTACCCAGCCACCCATGTCCCTTGTTGGGGCAATGGGGTACTCCAAAATTCTTTCCCACTGTCTCATTATTTTTCTCTAATACCTTTTTATTCATTATAATGTTGTTAATTTAATTATTTCATACAACATAACATTGCAGTTTCATACATATGAGTATAACAACAATTCATTCATAAAATAACAATAGTAATTCAACATAATTACACATAACATCATATATGCTTATCTTTCAGGACTATTTCACCTATTGGTTGCAGACGAATTACATTCCACCCAACCATAGGTTTTGTTGCACATAATATGTATACAAAAGGACACCCCCAAGCTGAGGCTATAAGTCCACAAGGATGAATTCCCTATGCTTGGTTCTAATCCTCCCCATCAACCCATTCCCAAAATGTATAGTATGTTCCCTCTTACAATAATCTCGATACACTAGCTCTCTTTCCCCTTAATCCTACATGACCCAAGGAATGGAATTGCCTTATCTTCCATGCAATCCCTTATTCTATTCCATTTCTTCATAGGAATCTAGTACAAAATGACCAAGAAATATCAATGTTGGGAACGTCAAGGATTCTCAATTGTAGTTACGCATCTTAATGGAATCATTTCCCTTGGCACATGATTGCAATTTCTCTCATGGGTTCATGGAAAAAAATACCCATCATTTCAATACAGCATCCCTACAATTCACTTAAACCACACCAAGGTTCTTAGACAACATCTTCCCCACGAAGAATGACAGAATCTCCCTTGCATAACCAAAATACATGCATTATACTTTCATGTTAATAATGCACCACATGAATTCCTAAGAAACTTATGTATCTCAGTTGGAAAACCATCCTAAGGCTCCAAATACTTAGGATAACATAAAGTATATAAAGCTTAGGATTAGGAATAAAATATTGATATTTTGGATTTGACCCCTTTTAAGCCACTTTCACTCCTCTCTCGCAGAATCATAGACCCCCATGTTCATGTCCTTCCTCATCTGTAGTTGGTAATGTATTTTATTAGTAATAACTTTGATGTACAAAATTTACATTTCTTGGGCCTTGGCGATACTGTTCGACTCATAGCCTAAATCACATATATACATTACATTACATTTTTAGGGATCAAAATCAGGGTGTTATAGAGGGATCTGCAATATTGATGTCATCTTTTATCCTTTTCACATTCTCCTTCTAGTTCTATAAACACTACATGAGTCGCATATTGTGTAAAGATATTCAATCAGACCCAATACTAAGCTTTATAGTCCCCACCCCTAGTTCCTTGGTTGTATTAAATAATGGTTGCTCTAGGAATGTGATTTTATAGTCCCAACCCTTGGGGCTTCTATTGTATCAAAAAAACTATTGAATTTGTTAGTTAAAATCAATACTTGTACAGTTCTACCATTGATTGATGAACAAAACTCAAGCATATTATTATGTTTTCCCTCTCTACATTTTTTGTCTCACGTGGTGTTGAATGAACTAATGGATCTATTTTCTATCTCGTGTGGTGTTGAATGTACTAATGGATCTATTATTTCTTTCTCCTTTTGGTTTTCTTTCTAATGAATGTGTGTTAGGAAAGTATTAGTTGGCCTCCTCCTAATCACATACTCATCCCTTCTATCATTTATATTTTAAGGATGTAGCTATGATTAAGACTCTCCTTTGAGGTGAGCCAACAAAGCATGTGCTTGATATCGTTTGGTCATTCTCCCTAGACTCCCTCCAAAAACACACATCACCATCTTTGTCTTTTGTTTATTGAAAATTGTATAGGCCACCATAATGCATCACCATCCTCTTCAACAAATTCAATGCAAGCTCCATAGAATACATCTCAAGGACAGTGGAGGGAAGCCCCCTAGCTCAAGAATCGGTTCATAGGCCTAGAGTGGTGTAGAAATATGCACCTTCACATCATGACCCAATATTCACCCCCTTTATGATAATGAGGGGGACGATCTATGGGACATCAAAAAGATCAAATTGTATAGAGTTACACTAATGAATTCCACCAACTAATGCATCAACTTGGAATTAGGGAGGAAGAAAAGTTACTTGCTCAAAGGTATATCAATGGTTTATATCCTTGTATCCAACAAAATATGGAATTCCTTAATATTGACACTCTTTTAGAATCATTTCATTACGTTATAAATATTGAGGAGAAATTCAAATGGAAAGGATGCTTCTCGAACAAACCCACTAGTCAACCTTTTGATAAGAAACCTCAGTGCATCATTGGCTCTAGCACAAAAAAATAGTCTTCTTGGAAAAAAAGAGACAGTGGAAAGAGGTATTTCAAGAAAGATCATTTTCAAGGAAAGCACAATAGTGAACCTCCTCTAAAAAAATTGTGTGATTAACATAGTTTATCTTGGCATGATGCTTTTGAATGAAATGCTCAGAAGACATTCTTCACACATATGTCTACTTTCGACATGTGTTCAACCACACATCACACTAATGATAGAGGTAAATATATCATGGAATCTAATCTGGAATCATAGACTCTTCTTACACCATCCTCGACAACCATTGCAAACTCCATTGATGTCGATGAAGAGGAAAGAGAGACTATTCCATACACAAATATGGGTGAAAGACAACCCATTTCATCTTATTGTGGAAAATGATAGTAAAAAAACAATCTTTGAATACATTGTGAATACAGTGGTTCTTGTTACCATATATGCAATGTTATAACATCAATTGGAAGAAATAAGGACAAGAA
>JASDQU011249658.1:38211-52213 GCA_032191745.1 Picea mariana
ACGTAGATGCTGTAGACAAATGGTTGAATCTATTAGAAGGGTATTTTTCTGTCCATAACTTTTCGAATAGAGAAAATATTACTTTTGCGCTCCTCAAAGCCATTCCCCATGTCAAAGATTGGTGGGATATTTTCTTTGAGAAAAAGGAAATAGAGGAACTCTCAATGATTACAATTGCACTCACCTATGAATCCTTCAGGGATGATATTAAGGAACAGTACTACCCTGTTGGAAGTTATGACAACCTGTATACAAAACAGACCACACTGCGGTAGGAAAGGGACCAAGCAGTGCCAGAGTTCACAAATATCTTCCATACCTTACACACCAAGCTGGGTATCAAATATTCTGAGTGACATCTAGTGCTCAAGTACTGCGGTGGTATGCATAGATACATCTAGGAATAAATTGAGTTTTTGTACATCTCATGCTTTTGTGCGACCTATCGATATGTTGTCAAAATCGAGCAGAAGCTTAAACAAAAGACGTGATAGTTTGGGTCTAGGAACCTCTCACAACAGAAGCAGGGAAAGGGCAGCCCCAACCCACAGAAAAAAGGGCAGAGAAAAGATGGATAACCTCAAGACAACTAGTCTAAGCCACAAACAAAGAAGGATAATGGAAAGAAAAAGAAAGATACCGAGAAGTGGTGCAACTCTGAGTCAGAACCAAAAAAGGGAAGACAAATATTTGACGTGGAACCCAGTGCCACCATTTCTACCACCAAGATCCATCTCGATGAACCTAATGAGCCAGAGGAAGGAAAATGCCCCTTTCATTCATAGATGTGGGTGAAAGGCAGCCCATTGCAGTTCATCGTTGATAGCGATAGCCATAAGAACCTCATCTTAGTGAAGGTTTTCAAGAGGCTGGCCCTGTCGATAACGTCACCCCTCCAGCCTTACACCATCGGATGGTTCCACCAAGGAAGTGATCTTTGCGTCAACCAACAGTGACGCATGTTGTACGACATCAAGCCCTTCAAAGATGAGGTATTGTGTGATGTTTCTCCCCTTGAAGTTTGTGTCGTTATTTTAGGCCAACCTTATTTATGGAAATGCCATGATGTATATGATTCTAGGCCTCACAGTGTTATTATTACATTGAACAGGAGATTTTACAGGATACTCGATTTAGTCCCACCTAGTTCCATTTCCTTGATCTCTTCCAAGCAATGCAGGAAGGTCATCTCTCAAATCGAGAAGTTTGTCTTCTTTCTGATTCACTCTCAAAGTGAGCAAAAGATTGCATCCATAACAAGGGCCTCTGCAACCGACCTCTCCATGTAGTAGAAGTAAGTAGATAAGGTCATGGAATGCGTGACCTCTGCACTTTCAAGCATTCCATCGATTTGACCCCTGACACACCTCTACCAAATGGACTAGTCTATCGTCACTCTCTGTTAGAAAATGAGGAGATCAAGCGTCAGATCCAAGAAATGCTCCAAAAGGGGCACATTCAACCTATCTCATCATCTTGTGGAAGCCCAATTGTTCTTGTGCAGAAGAAAGACGAGACCTGGCGACTCAGCGTTGATTATTGAGCCCTAAATAAAATCACAATCAGGAACCGATACCCGATTCCCCGAATCGACAATCTCCTTTATCATCTCAAGGGGGACAAATACTTCAGTAAGATTGATCTGAATTCTGGATACCATCAGATCCCAATAGAACATACAAATATATGGAAGACTGCCTTCAAGTCAAAAGGTCTTTTTGAATGGCTGGTCATGCCCTTTGGTTTGAAAAATGCCCCAACAAATTTCCCGAGGATGATGGACGATATTTTGCAACCTTTCACCTATTCTTTTGTAGTGGTGTATCTAGATGACATCCTCATCTACAACAATACTTGGGTGGAACACTTGCAACATATTCAACAGGTTTTGCACACTTTGTGACAACACAAGCTATATGCCAACTTGGAAAAATGCTCCTTTAGCATGGACATGATACAATACCTAGGCTACATTGTTGATAAGCATGGTGTACATGTGGATCCCACCAAGATCTAGGTCATCCGTGACTGACCAGCCCCAACCACGCTCATTTAGATTCAAAGCTTCTTAGGCCTTGCCAATTTCTATCACAGGTTCTTGTTGGGATTGTACCATATTGCATGGGCCCTCAACTAAGTAACCAAGGGTGGTGGTAAGGAAACGTTTGTATGGGGCTTGGACCAACAACAAGCGTTTGATGATTTGAAGCAACACTTGTGCTCAACCCCAGTGCTTTCATTACCCAACATGCAACAACCCTTTGAGATCAAGACAGATGCTTTATACTATGTTGTGGGCATAGTTCTCACTTAGCACAACCACCCTGTGGCCTATCATAGTGAGAAACTATCAGATGTCATCCATAACTACCCTACTTACGACAAATAAATGTACTCCATTGTGTAGGCATTCCACCAGTGGAGGCATTACATTCTCGGGAAGGAGACAATCATCCACACTGATCATAAGTCATTGTAGTTCATGCAGACCCAAGGCACATTGCAGAATCACCTCCATTAGAAGTGGTCCACTTACTTGCAATAGTTCCAGCTCAACATCAAGTATAAGACATGAAGTACCAACTGCGTCGCTGATTGCCTCAAATGACCTCTATTTGCGACACTCACCATGGTGCTAGACTCTTGCGGCCACAAGACCTCTTTATGGCCCCACCTCTATGAGAAAGATCCTGACTTTGACACCACCTACCAGATGTTGGGTGCAAACATTGTTGTCACTAATTTCCATCTTCAGGATGGGATGCTGTGCCATCTGGGCGATCTTTGCATTCCGTCAAGAAAGCGGGTGAAGATGATTTGGGAAGCCCACTACATTCAAGTGGCAGGACACTTCGGCATAGAAAATATAGTGGTAGTGCTGCAACAACATTTCTACTGGTCGAAACTTCGACAAGATTTCAACAAGTATATTAGGTTCTGCACTGCCTATGCTATTTCCAAATCAGCCACTAAGAAACAAGGCCTGTACACCCCTCTGCCTACTTCTGACATGCCCTGGGAATCTATCTCAATGGATTACATGTCGGGCCTTCCATCCCCCAAGCGGGGAAATGACTGTATTTTTGTGGTTGTTGATCGCTTTTCCAAGATGGTGATTTTGGCTGCCTGCAAGAAGAGAATCACAACAGAGGCCACTTCCAAGCTCTTCTTTGAATGAGTGTGGGTACATTTTGGGATACCACAAACCATTATCTCAGATCGGGATAGCCGGTTCCTCAACACATTCTGGTCAAGCCTCTGGTCATTGTTGGACACCATGCTCACCAAATCTACTGCCTTCCACCCCCAGACGAATGGAAAAACTAACATCATCAACCAGATGATTGTGCATATCCTATGCATGTACAATTACAAGAACCCCCACACATGGGATGAGTCTTCCCTATGTTCAACATAGCTACAATAGAGCCATACATATCTCAACTAACCACATCCCCTTTCAAGTGGGGTTGGGATTTCAACCATTGGGTCCCATGGATGTTGCACTACCCCTTGCGGCCACCCCAATAGACTCGTCCCATTCTCAAACTGAAGCTGACAAAGCCACCCATTTCATTGAGAAGATCCAACACATCAGCCAACAGGTTCAGTATATTTTACAGAAGTCCAATTCCAAGTACAAGGAATGCCATGATCAACACTTGGTGCCACGCAAGTTTCAGATGGGAGAAAAAGTTTGTTTGCACTTGTAGAAATAACGCCTTATAGGGCTCCATCGGAGGCTTTGTCCACTCTATAATGGACCTTACACCATCACCAAGGTTGTGGGAGAAAATTCTTTTGAGTTCAAAATCCCCCCCTTCCTTGGCTTGCACCCAATGTTCAATGTGGATCTCCTTTGACCATATTTTCCACCATTATTGGACACCTCAGAGATAGCAGAACAATTGACACCAAAAAAGCTCAACCTTGACTACATGGAACATGTTAAGGTTTAAGCTATTTTTAGAGTTCTTTGAATTTCACTAGATAACAATAGCATAAGATATGATCACTTAGAAATATACAATCACAAGAGACACATCATTTATCCTAGGAAACCCTTATGGGGGAGAAAACCCAACAAAACTTCCTTATTATAGATAGCCAATACAATTCCAAGAGATAACTCAAACAAATGCAGAAAGTCCTCTCCCAAGAATGCGCCTCTCTCTTTCTCTCTCTCTCTCTCTCTCTCTCTCTCTCTCTCTCTCTTCTCCAACTGCAGCTCCAAAATTTGCTTCTCAATGAACAAGTGAGTGTGTGTCTAAATGAGGTGTTAGCCTCCTTATTTATACAACTCTGGCACGTGTGGATGAAGGTGTCTCTTTACTGGCAGGGTCAAATTCTTCTTCTGGGTGGTTATAACCACCTTTAATATATTCTGGGGCCGACTTCTTATTCTAGCTATTACAATTATGTTTTGACCAATCCGCAAAAGGGGATTTGGTCTTTTACAATAGATGACATGATCAATCCGTAATAGGGGATTTATCTAATGAATAATACAACAACAATAACTAGAATACACTTTGCAGTTACATTATTTCAACACTCCCCCTTAACAAGAAGGGTATTCTATAACAACATCAGGCGAGAGAGAGGACAACATCATCAACAACATCAGGTGGTTGAGAGGAAAACATCATCAATATCATCTTGGAACACTGAGTAGCGTATCTATAAATCATCGGAAGTTTTTCTCATCGGCAACATCGTCATTCTCAATGGAATGAAATCATCATCTGCATCAATATGGATTAGTATAAAACTAATACATCATCATCACAACATGAGGCTGGTCACATCATCACAGCACAAGGCTGGCTCATCATCATAGCACGAGGCTGACACACTACACAACAATTAAGCTGGAATAACAATACTAGACTGGCTTTACCTCACAACAATTAAGCTGGAAGAACAGTACTAGGCTGACATATCTCAACACAACAATTAAGCTAGAATCAAAGTACTAGACTGGATTTATGTCACAACAATTAATATGGAAGCACAATACTAGGCTGGCATATCTCAACACAACAATTAAGCTAGAAGCATAGTACTAGACTGGATTTATGTCACAACAATTAATATGGAAGCACAATACTAGGCTGGCATATCTCAACACAACAATTAAGCTGCAAGCACAATACTAGACTATCTTTACGTCACAACAATTAAGCTGGAAGCACAGTACTAGGCTGGCATATCTCAACAAAACAATTAATCTGGAAGCACAGTACTAGATTGGCTTTATGTCACAACAATTAAGATGGAAGCACAGTACTAAGCTAGCATATCTCAACACAACAATTAAGCTGGAAGAACAGTACTAGACTGGCTTTACATCATAACTATTAAGCTGGAAGCATAGTACTAGGCTGGCATATCTCAACACAACACTACTCCCCCTTTCGAGGGAGGTCCTTTCCGACTATACCAAGCTTATCTCGAAAGTGCTCAAACTTTACACGAGATAGAGGCTTGGTCAACACATCGGAAACTTGTTCATCTGTGCTAACATATTGGAGCTTTATGGCTCCTCTTTGCACCATGTCATAGATGTAATGATATTGGATCTCTATGTACTTTGACTTGTCACGAAATACATGATTCTCTATCATCTTTATGCATCTCTGGTTGTCACATAGGATCGTGATTGCTTCCATATCTAGGTCGAATAGACCGGTCAACAACTTTCGAAGCCATATAGCTTCGCAGCTGGCAGAACACGTAACAATGTATTCTGCTTCCGCTGTACTGAGAGAAATGCTGGATTGCTTCCTACTTTGCCATGAGATCATGGATGATCCCAAATTGAAACAACATCCTGAAGTGCTCTTTCTATCAGAGACACTTCCAGCCCAATCTGAATCAGTGTACCCACTTAGTGTGAAATCATGATCTCCATTATAGCTGAGACCACAATATAATGTACCTTTAAGGTACCTCATCACATGTTTTGCAACAACTAGGTGAACATGTCTGGGTTCTACTAGAAACTGACTCAAGGTGTTCATGACAAAACAAATATCTGGTTTGGTGTTTGTCAGGTACATCAACAATCCAATGATATGTCTATACACTGTGGCATCAATCAATTCCGACGAAGTGTCGACCAGTAGCTTCAGCTTCTCTTCCATGGGTGTATTCATGGAATTGCACTCCAACATGTCAAATCTCATTAGGATTTCAACTGCATACTTCCCTTGGTTAAGGAAGATTCTCTCTGGGATCTGCCATACCTCAAGACCTAAGAAATAATGCATTAGGCCAAGGTCTTTCATCTCAAATTATGAAGCGAGCTTCTTCTTACATTCGATGATGAGATTTTATTCTCTAGTTAAGAATAAGTCATCCACATACAACAACAATATCACCGGCTCATCGTTCATAACATTGAAGTATATGTTAGAGTCTGCTTTACTCTTGGTAAAGCCCAAGCTCGTCAAAAAACTGTCTATCCTNGATGACACCATTTAGGAAAGCTGTCTTTACATCCATCTGGTGCAACCTACACTTCATCTTGGCTGTAAGGGCTATGATGGTTCTGATTGAAGTGTATATAGCTACAGGAGTGAATGTCTCTTCATAGTCAATGCCTTCCTTTTGAGAAAATCCATGAGTGAAAAACCTTGCTTTATACTTCTCAATACTTCCATCAACAACATGTTTTATTTTGAAGATCCATTTGGAAGATACCACATCCTTACTCTTCGGTCTGGGAACTATTTCCCATACATCATTCTTTATTATGGATTGGTATTCTTCTGTCATGGCATCTACCCATTATTTCTTTTGAATGGATTCTTCAAAGCAGGTAGGCTCCTTCTCTAGGAGATCACACATCAAATACATATAACTGGAGAATGGCTTAGGTCTTTTTACCTGTCTCATGGTTCCTTTGGGAACGCCATACTTCTCTCCATATTGAATAAGCTCCCTAGCCCAAGTAGGCTTTCTCTTATGGGAGATCCTCATCTGAGGAGGTTCTTGAAATTCTACTATATCATGATCTTCTAGAATTTCATCATCAGGAGAAGTTACGCCTTCCCTCACTGGTTCTGCAGCTCTGGGAACCTCTCTCACTGATTCTGCAACTCTGGGAGCTACAGGTTCCTCTTCATATACTTCTTCAAGTTGGCATCTTCTCGATTTCTTGAGTGCTGTATCTTCATCAAAGGTCACATCCCTGTTGATGTCAATGTGATGGTGACCTGGTATATAAATCCTGAAGGCCTTGGAGACCTCACAATATCCCATAAATAATCCCTTCTTTCCTGAGGGTTCTAGCTTGTTTCTCTTCTCTTTCAGAATATGTATAAATACTAGGTAGCCAAACATTTTGACATGGCTTACCTCTGTCTTCTTTCTAGTGAACATATCTTCCAGGGTCTTGAACCTAAGTGCACTATGGGACAATCAGTTTTGTACATATACGGCTGTCATTGCTTCTTCTACCCATAAGCACATTGGAAGATCTTGATCATGGATCATGGTCTTCACTGCTTCCATTATCGTTCTGTTCTTTCTTTTTTCTACACCGTTTTGTTGAGGATTGTAGGGAGTGGTGAGCTCCCTCTTGATCTTGATATCTTTGCAGAAGTTCACAAACACTTTTGAGGTGTATTCTCCTCCATTATCTGACCTGAGTATCTTGATCTTTATTTCAGAAAGATTCTCTATCAAGGCTTTGAATTACTTGAATTTACTGAACACTTCATCTTTTGATTTCAAAAAGCACACACAGGTCTTACGAGAATAATCATAAATAAAAGATACATAGTATACATACCCACTGATGGAGGATGATGGAATTGGGCCACACACATATGAATGAATGAGTTCTATGACTCCTTCTTCTTTGCTGTCTCTCTTCAGAAAAGGGTTCTTGATGTTCTTCCCTTGTGCACATCCATTGCACATGCCTTCATGGTCAACCTTGAGTTCTAGTAGACCTGTGACTGCTTTGCATACATATGGTAGTTCCTTATAGTTGATGTGGGTTAATATTCTATGCCAAAGTTCACATGGATTCTCAATGGCGTTGGTCATGGCTACTTCTGAGTGACCCTTTAGCTTATACAAGCCACCTTCTTCTTTTCTAATGACAATTGCTTATTTTATGGTTTCTCCTTTAGCCCACATAAGAACTTCTCTATCTATAAAGGAAACTCTGAATCCTTTCTTTTCTAAAGCTGATATGGAGAGTAGGTTCTTTTTCAAACTTGGTACATAGAGTACGTCCTTCATCTTCATTGAGTTCCTTGAGTTTAGCTTGTAGTTTGATTCTCCCACTCCCTTGATAGGGTATTGATAATCATCTCCAAGTGTCACTTTCTGAGAAAAATTCTTTTCTGAAATGAAAGAGAGAATATCTCTTTGACCTATCATGTGCTTGGAGGCACCACTATCAATGAGCCAAGTGTCCTCTCCATGTGTTACTGATCCTTAGAGGGCCGAGATTAAGACATAGTCTTTAATTTGTTCTCTTAACATATTTGTGGGTGGCTCTTAATCTTCAATTGCATGGGCATGATGTATCTTATTTTTCCTCTTGTATTCTTCTCATCTATCTGGAAAATATCTCGCAATATGTCCCATCTTTTCACAATGGTAGCATTAGACAGATGAGTAATCTCTTTCCTTTCATTGTCCTTTCTCCTGGAATCTCTTTGGTTGAGATTTGTTTTGAGGGTGAGACTCTTTATGATTTTCTTTATGGAAGTGAGACTTCTTTCTTCCTCCTTTAGTGTGAGTAGCTAGGGCTTGATCTTCGTATCTTGCTAGTAAAGCCTATCAGTTAGCTACTCTTTTTTCTTCTTGAATGCATTCTTCCCATAGACCGTCTAATTTTAGTTTCTCCGTTTTGGCACAAATCGTTTGGATGAATGCATCCCAAGGTCTTGTGAGACCATTAAGGTTCGTCATTATGAGTTCGTCTTCATCTATGGTATCTCCATTTGCTTCTAATTGTTCTTTGAATTCTGAGATTCTGTAGAAGTATTCTTGGATTGATTCTCCTCTCTGTATCCTTGTATTCTTGAGCTAAGTTCTTAGATTCATCTTCGGGTTTATGTTCTTTCCTTTATACAGTCTATTTAGGGAATCAAACATTTCTTTCAGAGTCTTCTTTAATGACACATAAGGAATCAGGTGATCTTTGATTGAATCTGCAATGATTCTTTTGGCCCTGATCATGTCCTTTTGGTGCTTTGCTTTGTCTGCAGCATCGTCAGGCTCTGACACTTCTTCTTTGATGAATCTTGATAGTTCATTATCTCCAAGAATGAGTCCAATCCTATACTTCCAGGAACGAAAGTTTTCCACACCTTCCATCTTGTCAACAAACTTAGTTCTTGCAAACATATTTTATCTGGAGCTAGGAGAATGTCCAAAAATGAAAATTCTCAAAATTAAATTCTGAACTTACTAGGAGGTGCGCTTGGCTGAGGCGAGTAGCCTAGTGTGTTTGGATCTGAGAAAATACAACTTTTACCCCTCCAAACTTGATCTGTGGATTTCTAGACTGGTGCTTCTAGTTTTTTGGTACCTCTGTTACTCTGGTACTTCTGTTTCTTTGGTTTTCTGGTACTTTGTGAAACTAGGGTTTCACTTTCCAGGAGATCTAGCCACTGAAAAAGTTGCATTGAGGATGCCAAAGTGATCCTTGAGGAAGGGTGCACTTTTCTAGATGGTTTTAGGGATGAAATACTTCATCAATAAAAAACCCTAATTTGCATGTATGAAAACAGTGACATTTTTCACTTTCTCTTGTGAAAGATGCTCTCTTCAGCTTAGCTCTGAAACCATGTTAAGGTTTAAGATATTATTAGAGTTATTTTCATTTCATTGGATAAAAATAGCATAAGATAGGATAAGAAATACACAGTCACAAGAGACACATCACTTATCCTGGGAAACCCTCATGGGGGAGAAAACCCAACAAAACTTCCTTATTATAGATAGCCAATACAATGCCAAGAGATAACTCNCCTCTCCCAAGAATGTGCCTCTCTCTCTCTCTCTCTCTCTCTCTTCTCCAACTCCAGCTCCAAAACTTGCTTCTCAATGAACAAGTGAGTGTGTGTCTAAATGAGGCGCAAGCCTCCTTATTTATACAACTCTGGCACGTGTGGACGGAGGTCTCTCTTCACTAGTAGGTCGACTTCTTCTTCTAGGTGGTTATAACCACCTTTAATATATTCTGGGGCCGACTTCTTATTCTTCCTATTACAATTATGTTTTGACCAATCTGCAAAAGGGGATTTGGTCTTTTACAATAGTTGACATGATCAATCCACAATAAGGGATTGATCTAATGAATAATACAACAATAATAATTAGAATACACTTTGCAGTTACATTATTTCAATAAAACATGCATTCAATGATCATATCATGGACACACAGGTCAAGGGCACTCACCAGTAGAGGATCTAACTTTATCGGGTTATCAAAGCAGGGCAACTCCTACACCAAGGAAAGTGGCTCACCCGGTGCCAAATTCAACATAAATTTCCTCATCTGATGGGGGAAATCAATGCTAGGGAGTCCATTTCTTTCTAAGGGGGGAGGATAGATCTAGGTGGATATCAATGGCCACCCACCTATTCCAACTAGCTCCTCTTGGTAGTTTTTCAGTTTCGCAATTTTTTCCTAGTTTCCGGGTCTTGAACTTCCCAAGTCGTTTTGAGGCCCTAAAAATCATTTTTAGGGCTTGCCACAATCAAACTATAGATGAAGTTATATTTTGATGGCATAATGTGTAGTCCTCGGATATACCTTTCCATTTGGATATCATGCGCCTAAAATAAAGATCGTATGCAAAATTTACGACCCTAGGAAGTTGATGTACTAACTTACCCCAACAGGCCCACATGAATTTTGGCGCTTCATCTCCTAGGGTTAGGTTTTTAGATGTCTAGGGTTTTGGCATTCATGTTTATTGTAAAAATTCTTTCAGAGCCTCATTGTAATTATCTTCTTGCGAATGAGCGTGACCATCACATCTATTCTCAGAGATAAGCCACCACCATTCTAGCAAGCTTGTTTTTAGTCCGCATTTTACAGTTTCAACATATTTCTTTATTGAATAGAGGCCAATTTTACTGTATCTCTATTATTTTTCCTTGTGTCTCTGTGTTAATAATAATAATAATAATAATAATCCGTGCTTATTTCATTCTTCTCATAAAATTCGTATCAAAGGAACATATGTCAAAGGATTCAATGTACTCTACAAGCCATTGAATCTTTCTTTCTATAGATGCAACCAAACTTGATCCCCAATTTGGAATGGATGAGGAACATGGTACTTGTCATGTCGAGCCTTGTATTTTTCACTAACTCTTTGCAACCTTTGAAAAATATTATCCTTGAACTATACAACTTAGTTGATTTTTTAGTATTCATAGTTTGAGTCGGTTGAAATACTTAATCCACTGACTAAGTCGATATGCGATAAGGGTTGAAATTTAAAACTGATTTCAAAAGAATATTTCTTTTGGAATTTTACTAAGCTCTCATCACATGTTTTGCAATGATTATGGTTGTACATATGAAGCAATTTTGCCACCAAAAAATTAACAACCTAAGTCAGTCCATCTCTCCGAGGATGGGACACAATTGACATGGATAACCGTTTGTCGTGTTGTAGTGAGAGTGTATTTTGAAAGATGCTAATAAATCTGGAGTCATGGTTGGTGATGATTATTCAAAGAAGAGTTGTGCTATTTGTTGAGTAGTCATTGTATTCTTGTAAGGTATGAGAATAACCATTTTTGAGAATCCCTGAACAACTACCAAGATTGCATCATTAGGGTTCTTGATTTACTTGATGGCTTAGTGATGGCACAAACCGCATAGGTATTGATTTACTTGTTGACATCCAACTTGAGTAAGTTCTAATAGGAATAATTTTGTAGTTCTTTAAAAGTTTTATCTACTCTAAAGTGGACTATTGTCTTATTGTAGTGTGCATCCCAGATAAAATTTTGTTGATTCTCACCTTGAGGTAGAAAATGCTATTCTATATTGTAAAGCAAGTTTTCCTTCAAGTGAAAATCAATTGGCCTATCTGGAAATGTCGATATAATGATGAAAAATCAATTTCCTCTTCATATAGTGGAGGAAAAGTAATGGCGTCATAATGATGGATACTTGACATTGTAAAAATTGAAACAACTGGAGGTCGACTAAGGAAATTAGCAGTTGTGTTGGCTTTGCCTTGCATTTGCTTAGTTACCAATAGAAATTGTTGCAAGTAACTAATCCACTTTAGTGGTCTTGTTGTCTTCAACTCAGGTTGTGAAGGAGAAAACTATAGAGGCTCGTGGTCTATGTGAATGACCATTTCTTGGCATAAAATGTAGTGTCTCTATTGTTTATGTGCTTACACAATGGCATACAATTTCCTTTCGTAAGTTGAATACTTACAAATAATTTTATTGAAAGTTATAGAATGGAATGCTACTGGGTGACCACCTTGAGTTATTAATTGGGGAGAGTGAACATTGGCATTGCATGTAAATCTTGTTGTATTTATGTTGTTTATTTGAATGCTATCTTTCCACCTATTTTCATCACCCAATTCATCAACCAAACAATGTTGTTGAATCCTAACACAAGTCTACGATAAAAAATTTCGAAGCCAAGGAAAATCCTTAGCTCATGGATGTCTCTTGGAATGGGCCAATAATTGATAAATTTGATTTTTTCTAGTTCAACTTGAATACCTATAAAACTAATTACATATCCCAAGTACTTGATACTCTTCATGGAAAAAGATAACTTCTCCAAGTTTATGAAAAGTTTATGTTGTCTAAGAGTGTTAAGCACTTTCTAACACTATTGTAAATGATCTTCCCACAATTTGTGGTAAATCAATATGTCATATAGGTAGAAAATGATACATTTCCCTGGAAAAGGTAGAATAACATCATCACTATATCTCATGAAAGTAGGAGGTGCATTTGTTAGACCAAAAGGCATCACTATCCATTCAAAAAAATCTTCCTTGGTTTTGAAGTCAATTTCTAGATTTCTAATGACTTTATAGGGATTTGATAATATCCCAACTTGAGTTCAAGTTTGGTAAAGAACTTAGCATCATTTAAAAATCAGGTAAATCCTCTATTCTAGGAAAAAGATACCTATTGTTCATTGAATTTTTGTTGAGATTCTTGTAGTCGATGTACATAAGCCATGTCCCATGTTTCTTAGGAACTAAGATGATTGGACTACCACATGAAGAGGAACTAGGTCAAATATGTTATTTGTTGGTAAGTTATTGTTGTCTATGGATTTATTCATTGTCTAAAACAAAGCATTTGTAAATAGATGCATTGGGTAATGAGGAACCTGGGACAAGATCTATGGAGTCTTTTACCTAGAAATTTAGTGGTATTCTATTTGTATATTTAAACACATGTTTTTATTCTTCAAGTACTCCATTGAATTGTTCCTAATGTAGTTGAGAGTTGTGTTCGGTGGAGAGTCAACCAATTGTTGTGATATTCTTGGAATATTGAGGTTTAATCATCAACAACATGAATTTCTGAGCATGGTTGATCAAAATTCTAGCTTGCTTAGTTGAAACCAACGACACTGTACACTTGGGTTGACATTTAGGAGTGCCATACCACTAAAACTTGATATTGGTATTCACCTTTTATGGTCGAGAATAATACTTCCATGTTTTTCCCATAAGTATGGTTTTCTAAATAGTACATCAATCATTCAAAGTGGTTCTAGATCTCAAATCACTTCATTCTTAAAAGGATTGATAAAGTAGGCAAGATGGAATTATTGGGTGATTATGATTTCTTGTCCTTATTTCTTCCAATTGATGTTATAACATTGCATATATGGTAACAAGAACCACTGTATTCACAATGTATTCAAAGATTGTTTTTTTACTATCATTTTCCACAATAAGATGAAATGGGTTGTCTTTCACCCATATTTGTGTATGGAATAGTCTCTCTTTCCTCTTCAT
>JASDQU011249659.1:8586-25465 GCA_032191745.1 Picea mariana
CCACCATATCCAAGATGGTGGTAATCTTAGTTGGGTCCACGAGCAAGCCATATTTACACATGAAATAGCCCAACAATATACCAAAGGGTGTACAAAAATTCATTTCTTCAAATTTAGAGAAATCTATAACTGATTGCATCAATCTAGCATTACCCGAAGGGCTTGCATATGCTCCTTTACTAGACTAAACATAGTCCAGTCGTCCAATTATACCTCAAGGAATTTGTGGATAAATTCCTTAAAATATGCTACCAATATCCGGGAAAACACTATGGGGGAATTCATTAAGCCAAAGGGCATGACTGTGTATGTGAAGGACCCCCATTCGGTCGCAAATGTGGTTTTATCTTAATCTTCTTCTATGATCTGAACTTGACGATATTCAGAGAAACCATCCTTGAATGAGTAGGCTTCCCTGTTGCCAACATTTTCCATCACCTCATCTATGAAGGGTGTTAGGAAAGGATCATGGAAATAGGTTGCATTTAGAATCCTCAGATTGATGCATATACTAATTTCCCCAGTCTTTTTAGGTTGCATGACCATGGGGATAACCCAATCATATTCCTCCATAGGGACAATGATCCTAACATCCAACATTTGATCTAGTTATTTCCACACTTTTTCTTTGTACTTAGGATTTAGGCAGTAGGGTCTTCTCTTGACTAGCTTAGCATAAGGTTTGAGTTATATATTCATATCTCCCAAGGATCATGCAATTCCCTTTATCTCTAAAAATATTTGAGGAAACAAGTCCTCATATTCCTTAAGGATGTCAATGACCTGAGTGACTATCTCCTTATCCCAATAATCTCAAATAATGGCCATCTTGGGTGCTTCTTTTGTACCAATATTCTGCTTCTTGATCATTATGGGGCCATTATAGTCTGGGGCAGTCATCTCTTATGCATTCCCCTTTAGTGTGCATTTTTATTTTATTTCTATGATCTAGATGAATCATGGATCTACGTCATTAATTTTCTCTGCATCAATCTTCCAGCAATGTATTACTTCTTTTAGTTTTTCCATTGGTTTATGGTATGAAAAAACCACTCTGGGGATGGTGGCCTTTCGCTGTCGATGAAATATGAATTCCTTAATCTATCAAAGTGCCTCGCTGAGAACTATATCTTCAGCAATGAACCAAAAGGTGGAAAGAAACTAGGAACTCATATGGGTCCAATCACTTGTTTGTCTCCTGAGTTCCTCTTGAATGTACCAGCTTCTAGGAATCATATCCATGGTATGGAAAAACTAATAGGCACATTGGGCTTGAGGGATGTTCTTAGGAGTGTAGCATCATTCACATAATGATATGTGTTCCTAAGGGTCCTCGGTGCCCTTATATCATTGGCTAGTTCAAAGTTGGTGATAGGATGGAATCGAACTTTTATAAGCTCAACAAACTTTTCCCACCTACGAATATTTGAGTGGTGGGTCTCCCACCATCGCACAGGGGTCCCTTGCACCATGGCATCCATGGCTGAAGTATTTTTTTGTACACTGATGGTTTTCTCCCTCTACACCAAGAATGTCTCCACCAACCCGGTGCCATCAAACCGTGGGGCATTGAAAAGTTCAAACTCAATCCATCATACTACTTCCGTGACTGGTGCACATATGCACATAGAAAATTCATAGAGCTTGTTATGTCATCTATTCAGGAATCCTTAAAATCTTTGTCATAATATTTTACACTTCTCTAGCTTAATTTTCCATCTACAATGGGATTGTTGTAGTCCTCCCTATGCCTTGTTACCTTGTAAATATTTTCAATGCTAGAGCTTCGTGCATCCTCATCTACAGGCTCATTATAATGGTCTCCCTCATATGGGTATAGGGGTGAGACCACGCACAGGGTGTCAGTTTCAAAGGACATCTTCATCTTCTTCAAATTTAACGCCACATTATTGTCAAAGGCCCATTCAATCCCCAACAATGCAGGATATAAATCAAACTCATCCATGATTTCAATGACTTCAAAGTCGAACTTTATTTTCACTCCTTCGATGTTCACTTCTACTTGCTCTAGCCAACCTATAGGATATATCTTGTATTGATTGGATAACCAGAGCTGGATGGGTGACCAGATCAACTTAGGCTTACCCATCACTTCCCAAGACTTCTTGGGTAAACTTTTCACATTGAATCTTAGATCCAACATGAATTCATCCATGTTGTACCCACAAAGCTCTGCTATCATTTTAAACTCTCATCCAGTGCACTTTTTCTTGCTAACCTGGTAGACATCCCTTTCTGACAGTGGAGTTGATATGGTGGCCTCCTCTCTTCTTTTATGCAAGAAATTGACATTTGGTTCAACTTACTTGCAACTTTTGGATCTTTAAGCAAGAGAAAACAATAATGTAAGAATATATTAACTTGATCTTCTACTTCTGCCATGCAAACTAAGTCATGCAAGGCTTCTATGTGTGTTGTGCATTGCAACTCCTCACAGTGCTATTCTTCATAAGCATTTTTCTCAGCATGTTGTAGTGCGGTCTATCTACATGCTTCTTCTATCAATATTTGGGTTGCGCGTTGGATTTCCTCATGCACGTGAGCCTCCTTCAAAGATATTTATGTCATGCATTATAATTATTTGGGCACACAGGATTCTTCCACTGACCTCTGCGTCACCCGCTACACCTCTTCACGAATATGTACTTCCTCTAGAGACATTTGTGTCTCCCTCTACACTTCCTCTCGAATTTGTGCCTCTTCAAGGGACCTATGAGTCACGTGTTGCAACTCTTCACATGTTATTTCTTATTCAAGGGCTCCATGTGCTTCATGTAGACATTGTTTCTTTTGAGCAGCACCAAACTTAGAAGGGGGTTGGGGTGCCTTCCTAATATTTTTTCCAATTGTTGACACAAGCCTTCATTGTGCTCAAAGTCTTGCCCTGTCTTCACCCCTACGTGGATTACTACCCAGGCGTCTACTTCCTCATTCTTATTTTTATTTTTGTATGGCTCGGTATGCACCATGTAATAGTTGGGTTTCTTGTCCTCCCACTTATTTAGTAATTTTGGACAATCCTCGATTACATGCTCATGACTATAATAATATTTACAAAGCACGTGTTGCTTAGTGCAAAATCATGAGATAGACCAATCTCACTGCAATTGAAATATGTGGGGGGTCTACTGCCTCCTCCACCATATTCACGGTCATGACCTTGTCCATATCCATGTTGGGATCCTGCTTGATATCTTCCTTTTTCGGCACCACCGAGCTCCCCACCCTTTTTCTCCTCTTGTACATGGAAAGCATCCCGGGTATTATCTTGCATTAACTGGATGGAACAAAAGCTATTGACATCATTTCTGATGGATTTACATAATTTGCAGAACAGGGTGTGAGTTGTTGTTTGATACTTTTGTAATGTGGGATAGTGGGGTGGCACATGGACCCACTGTCTACAAATTTCACACCATTTTGATTTTCTAGATGGAAATGGACTCGGCGTGCCTCTTGCCACATAATTTGGAAGGACTAGGCACTCATCTCGATGATGCCCTTTTGAACGGCATGTAGTATGACATACATGATCATGCATCACTTTAGTCTTGGCCATATCTTGTAGTTGTATTTTTAGGTTGGCCAGTTATGACTAAACCTACGCCGACCCATCCAATGTCTCTGCACCTCTAGGTGTATCTTCCAATCGCATCGCGATCTCGACTACCTCGGCTTGAGTCATCATATTTTGTTGGTTGAGAACAAACTAATAGATGCATTGGGCTTGAGGGATTTTCTTAGGAGTGTAGCATCATTCACATAATGATATGTGTTCCTAAGGGTCCTCGGTGCCCTTATATCATTGGCTAGTTCAAATTTGGTGATAGGATGGAATCGAACTTTTATAAACTCGACAAACTTCTCCCAGCTTTGAATATTTGAGCGGTGGGTCTCCCACCACCACACAAGGGTCCCTTGCACCATGGCATCCATGGATGAAGTATTTTTTATACAGGGTTGGTTTTCTCCCTCTATACCAAGAATGTCTCCACCAACCCGGTGCCATCAAACCGTGGGGCATTGGAAAGTTCAGACTCGGTCCATCGTACTACTTTCGTGACTGGTGCACATATGCATGTGGAAAATTCATAGAGCTTGTTCTGTCATCTATTCAGGAATCCTTAAAATATTTGTCATAATATTTGACACTTCTCTAGCTTATTTCACCATCTACAATGGGATTGTTGTAGTCCTCCTTATGCCATGTTACCTTGTAAATATTTTCAATGCTACAGCTTCGTGCATCCTCATCTATGGGCTCATTATAATGGTCTCCCTCATATGGGTATAGGGGTGCGACCACACACAGGGTGTCATTTTCAAAGGACATCTGCATCTTCTTCAAATTTAATGCCACATTATTGTCAAAGGCTCATTCAATCCCCAACAATGCAGGATATAAATCAAACTCATCCATGATCTCAATGACTTCAAAGTCGACCTTCATTTACACTCCTTCGATGTTCACTTCTACTTTCTCTAGCCAACCTATAGGATATATCATGTATTGATTGGATAACCGGAGCTGGATGGGTGACCAGATCAACTTATGCTTACCCATCACTTCCCAAGGCTTCTTGGGTAAACTTTTCACATTGAATCTTAGATCCAACATGACTTCATCCATGTTGTACCCACAAAGCTCTGCTATCATTTTAAACTCTCATCCAGTGCACTTTTTCTTGCTAACCTGGTAGACATCCCTTTCTGACAGTGGAGTTGATATGGTGGTCTCCTCTCTTCTTTTATGCAAGAAATTAACATTTGGTTCAACTTACTTGCAACTTTTGGATCTTTAAGCAAGAGAAAACAGCAATGTAAGAATATATTAACTTAATCTTCGGCTTCTGCAATGAAAAATAAGTCATCCAAGGCTTCTATGTGTGTTGTGCATTACAACTCCTCACAACACTATTCTTCATAAGAATTTTTCTCAACGTGTGTTAGTGCGGTCTATCTACATACTTATTCTATCAATATTTGGGTTGTGCGTTGGATTTCCTCATGCACGTGAGCCTCCTTCAAATATCTTTATGTCACACGTTATAATTATTTGGGCACACAAGATTCTTCCACTGACCTCTGCATCACCCACTGCACCTCTTCACGAATATGTACTTCCTCTAGAGACATTTGTGTCTCCCTCTACACTTCCTCTCGGATCCATGCCTCTTCAAGGGACCTCCAAGTCACATGTTGCAACTCTTCACACGCTCTTTCTTATTCAAGGGCCCCATGTGCTTCATGTAGAAATTGTTTCTTTTGAGCAGCACCAAACTTAGAAGGGGGTTGGGGTGCCCTCCTAATATTTTTTTCAAGTGTTGACCCGAGCCTTCATCATGCTCAAAGTCTTCCCCTATCTTCACCCCTTCGCGGATTACTACCCAGACATCTACTTCCTCATTCTTCTTTTTATTTTTGTGTGGCTCAGTATGCACCATGTTATAGTTGGGTTTCTTGTCCTCCCACTTATTTAGTAATTTTGGACAATCCTCGATTACATGCTCATGACTATAAAAATATTTACAAAGCATGTGTTTCTTAGTGCAAAATCATGAGATAGACCAATCTCACCGTAATTGAAATATGTGGGGGGTATACCACCTCCTCCACCATATCCACGGTCACGACCTTGCCCATATCCATGTTGGGGTCCTCCTTGATATCTTCCTTTTTCGGCACCACTGAGCTCCCCACCCTTTTTCTCCTCTTGTATATGGAATGCATCCCGGGTATTATCTTGCATTAACTGGAGGGAACAAAAGCTATTGACATCGTTTCTGATGGATTTACAGAATTTGTAGAATGGGGTGTGAGTTGTTGTTTGATACTTTTGTAATGTGGGACAGTGGGGTGGCACATGGCCCCACTGTCTACAAATTTCACACCATTTTGATTGTCTAGATGGAAATGGACTCGGCGTGCCTCTTGCCACATAATTTGGAAGGACCAGGCACTCATCTCAATGATGCCCTTTTGAATGGCATGTAGTATGACATACATGCTCACGCATCACTTCTGTCTTGGCCATATCTTGCAGTTGTATTTTTAGGTTGGCCAGTTACGACTAAACCTATGCCAACCCATCCAATGTCTCTGCACCTCTAGGTGTATCTTCCAATCGCATCGCGATCTCGACTACCTCGGCTTGAGTCATCACCTTTTGTTGGTTGAGCGGGATGCAGATATGGGGGAGAAACCCTACAATGAACCACTATGTGTGTTTCATGTCTTATATCTGGAATGTCATCCTATCCAACAATATATTTAACCATTGGTCACAATCCCATATGGTTTCTCCTTCTTTCTACTTGATATCCTTGATTTTAGTAATGCCCTAGGATTATGAGTTTGACTTTTGAAACTCCCGAAATAGATATTTCTTCATCTCGGTTAGGGATCTCACTTTTTCCATTGGCGTAGTAAACTTATATTTCATGCACCACGCTAGGGCTCTATCCTTGAATGTAGTCTCTAGTTGTGCGATCTTAGTCGTGTTGTTTGCAACCCGCTTTATAGACTAGATTGCTTCACAAGTGAACCAATGTTGCTATGTATCATCCTTACCCATTCCATGGAACATAGGAAACCTCAGTGTACTATATTTATTTTCCATCTTTGAACTAGGGCTATTTCCTCTTCTCTGACTGCTATTGGCTGGATCTTTCCACACCACTATCTCTTAGGGTAAAATATTTTTGAATTCACCTTCTTCTTCTTCACTTGTATTGTCACTTATTTATTTCTCTTATGTTTCTTTGACTCGAATCTCTTCATTGGCTGCTATGTTTTCTTCTTGATTAAAAATGCACAAGGGGTTTGGTACAAAGGGGGGGTAAGACCATCCTCTTCTTTAACTTCTCGTGAGGTGACCCAAAGAGCTATCTACTTCCAGTCATTCAAGACCATCCAATAATATCAACTCATCTCCCCCACCACTAGGAGAGCCTCCATATTCATTTCATTCTAACGTGCCAACAATTTTCACCCTCTCTTCCTACCCTAATTGTGCACCAAAAATTTTTCTCCTGCTTCCAGACCAATCTACACATTGCCACTACATGCATCATTTCCTGGTTCGATTTTCACACTACCACCTTGTGTAGAATCTCTCTCTCCACTCATCACATGAATTCTCCATGCACCATCCTCTCTCCTACTCAGCATATTGCCACTATGTTGAGTGCCAAATACTCTTCCGATTGGCACCTCACTGTGTTGCGCGACAAATTCTCTTCATGTCAACATGTAACCATGTGACACTTCCTCCTTTGATTATATTGGTGCACCACAAATTTTCACCTGTGCACCACACATGTGAAATATCTTCTCTCTTAATTTTATGGCATACCTCAATAGCCAAAGGGTATGGGCTTCATCACCTAGGCCCTCAATACCAATACAGTCACTACTGATATCTTATATTCCAAGCCTCTTCACAAGCTTATCCTCGCCTATGCTCCACTCTGGCACAACATCCTCTCCCACACCTCTGTCTGGTGTGAGTTTCCTCTTCATTCTAGGCCTGACACCTCGTTGCACACCATTGGCTAACTCTTCTCTCCTCATATTCTCATCTTTCTCTCTCATCTCAGCTCTTTTGGTATATCTCTCGGTTCTTTTTCTCCTCTTCTCTTCTGGGTCCATTCTAGTCCTCACCTCATCTCAACAACTTCTTAGATCCTCCTCAATGGATCCATATTTTGTCTCTTTTTCCCCCACCTATTTCAGGACCCCCCAGTGCTAGGGGGTTTACTCAACCATTCTATCAGGCTCCATGCACATCATTCTTCTTTCTACGAACAACATCTTGATCCAAAGTGGAATTTATTATAGCATCCACTTCCTTGGACCTTCTTCAAACTTTCTTTTAGGCTCGTTGAAATAATCACTATATTATATAGAAAACTCAATAATGTAGCCTTCCTTCACTTGAGAAAACCAAAAATCAATAACCTAAGTCCACTGGTTATCTAGCACCTTCAAGTTATCATGTTTGGCTTGATCCCAAACTATTGGCTCCACTGGAAACGCAGACGAGTTGAATTTAGCTTTGTCTCTTTAACCATTCATGCAGCAAACATGGAATTTCCATGAAGAAGAGCTCATGCATGTCCAAGTAAAGATATCTACCTTTTCATTCCTTCACATTCACTCGCAATCCTTGTGTCTCCCGTAGGGAAAAATCATCTACTTTCACTTCTGTCTAGTCTTGAATATCCACCTTAGAAGGATGCCAGCTCATTTTACTTTTCCTCCATTGGTCTCAACAAGACTTTAGGTCCCAACAATGGAACCATTTGTTGGTTTCACCTTCGGTCCATGCTTACATGCATTCCTTCCTTCCTAACATTAGGGATTTTTAGACCCAGGGTTCATCCAAAGCTATCCAACAAAAACCTCAAAGCACCGACATATCAATCCTTGGCCAAGGTCGAGGAAGGTCTCACCTAAGATGTAGAGAGGATCACAGAGACCATAAGGTCTTGTGACAGGGATGAAGGATTATACATATGAAACATTACTGCAATTGGAATCCATATAACTCAATACTGATAATTTATTTAGGACTAAGAATTGAAACAATACACACACATACTCAATGCATTCATAACAGACACAGAGTATATCAGAGATGTCATATCTTTATTATTGAAATTATTCCATCACAATAGAGACATACAATGTGTTAACACATAAGATTGTATCGGTCAAAAAATTCACCTTGGTTTTGTTTTTTGAGTCATAAGTTTTATAGGACATAGGTATTGAGTATTTAGGATGTAATCATAAAGTTAGCTTTGGTTTCAAAATGAATAAGGCTATGTATATCCTTAATCTAAAGTTTGAGCTATGTGATTGTTATCATGACAGGTAAGAATCCCCATGAGTCATACCTTTGGTTTTTATCTCATTTCCTTGACATGTCATACATCCAAGTTGTTCTCAAAATATCTCCTTTGTCACTATAAATCCATTCAAGTGTGCAAGCTATGTTTGATCTGGTGTTGCAAAGTGGCACTACGAACTGGTGGCAGAAGAGGGTTGTAGGTTGGATAGGTTGTAGGCATCCTGGTCCAAATTCAAAATTACCAGCATCAAAATCAAGGTCATCGGGTACTCCATGATCATTTGTGTCTTGTTCGAAGGTAAATAAAGGGTTTGGCTACTTGATTTTCCTTTGGCGCTGTGAACTGGCACATGTGCTGCGAACTGAGACAGTCGTTGTGAAATTCATTGCGAACTCATTTCTTATAGCAACTTCTTTTACAGATTTGATCATAAATCCAAAGCGTTGATGTAGGTTTCTTTGAAATGTTGTTTGGAGGAATATGATATCCTTATGGACTAGCTGACCAAATTCCATCCTATCCAGTTTGGCATTTGAGAGAAACAATTAAAACATCAATGTGGTTTGAAATGTGTTGCAAACACTATGTTCTAGGACTGTTGAAACTTTCATCTTTTGCATCCTTTCAAATTCATCCTTAAAACAATTATTTATAAATATAGTGGATTTTTGCAACACGTCTTGACTCCTAACAAAAATTTTGAAGTGTTGAAGCTTTGAAAAAAAATAAAACAGGCTGCTACAGAAAAGTTCACAACGTCGACGTTGTGAACTGGTAATTTTGACCAATTGACTTCCAGGACGATTTTCGGGTGAACCGCGATGAAATTTCAAAATTAAAAGAAGATTACTATCAAGAATGTACCTGAGAACATTAATCTTATTAATTTTTCACATAGGTGTCAAGGATTGGGAGATTCGAAGGAATCTTTGAGCCCTATTTTTCAGTTTCATGATTTAATGTTTGAGACATGTTTTTGTGACACGTATTCCGGCTAGGTGGAGATGAATTTCAAGAAACCGAGAGAGTTTTTTCTTTAGAATAATATTATATACAAAAAATGTTCTCATTTTTTATACATCTATCATGGTTTGAGAGTTACAGGTGGCATTTTGAAAGCTATTTTTCATAATTTCACCTCCTGAAAAGCAGGAAATCGGTTAAAACATGTCATTTTTTGTTTGTAATTGTTTTTATTTTTGGAAATGGGTTGGATTTCAAAATGGTGAGATGGAAAGGAACTATTGTTCTATATATTTCATGGTACAAGAGTATAGAAGGGTTGGATTCATAAGCCAAGAGAGGCTAGAGAGAGTAGGAGCGGACAATTTCCCTATGTGTGTTCATTTGTAAGCCTAGGGGAATTTTTGTCATGTAATCATTCCTGACATTGAAGATTCATGAGATTTGTTATATCATATTGTGTTCTATTTGTTATTCATCTTCATTTCTATCTTTCTTGAATGAATTGCAGTGTTTGAAGATCAATGGTTTTATTTTATTTATAAATTCTTTAGCATCAAAGGGTTTGTTTTGATTTCTTATAACTCATTGTGTTTATTCAAGTAGCTTTCTAATCCATTTTTCAGAGAGGATATTTGTATAATGGATGATCTACTTTATGTTAACTTATCCTTTCTTCCATATGCCATCATATAATCCATTTTTCTGATATGCTTTTCAATTTCCTTCTTGTTCGCGTTCAAACGGTCACCAGGTGAGCAAATGGAGAGCACTTGCATACCCTGTTGGGTCTGGCAGGGCAGAACAGTTGTGGAGCAAAGGGTTAAAGAAAACAAAACTAACTACAATCTAACTATCGACTGAAAACAAATAACACTGTGAAAATAAACAAAGAACATCAAACACAAGACACAGGGGTCACCAATGGTTTCAGGCTGGTGTATTAATGAAACTAGAGTACGCTGAAGAAAGAGACCAGAGGTTCCTTCTCCCCCCAGCGGAAGGCTCTTCGGGGCCCTCAACACAAATTGCTTTCCTTACAAGTGAGATGAATTGCGCACAGCAGTGAAAGAACTCTGGGTGATGCAGCTGATGGGTTGATGTTAAAGGATGAGCCCTTAAACCATCTGAACATCATAACAGTGCTTAGAATTCCTTGCTAAAATAGTGAATCCTCACGGCCTTTTATAGCATCTCCCGGGCGGTCACGTAACCTTCTCAAAGTGTGAACAGGGACCCGTTTAGGGTTTATTTAGGTCATTAACCTGCCAATTTTGCAGATCCGGCTCTGATTTGAGATTCAAATCATCTTGGGGGTCAGTCCGTAGGCAGTTGGGAGGCCGACCTATTCAATTAATGTGCCATATTAGCAGATGCGTAGGTTTTTATGTTGACAGACGCGCGTCGAGCGCGCATGCGCTAATAACACGTCTTTGTCCCACGCATGCACGTGTGCGCCACACTACTATAAAGCGCCCTTCAATTTTTGGTTACTTTGTATAGTTTTTTTCCCTTCTGGAGTGCTGTGAAATTAATTCAGTGCCATGAGTGACTTCATTGTTGTTTTGATGATGTGGAGTTCTTGTCGCCATGTGCAACGAAATTTCAGTGATAACAAATGCCCCCTGATGGATGAGGTTAGGAGCATACGTATAGCCGAAGTCCATCAATGTTTCTTCCAATAAGAATGTTGTTGTAAGGGAAAGCAAGAGTGGGACCATTCGGATCTATCCGTTGGAGATAGAAGGAACCGGTATCTCGACCTTCTGAGAGACGTGCAGAGAAAAAATATACAACTGTGTACAAACGAGGAGGGCATGCCCCATGCTCGTGTGATGTAACTCTGAAAAAAGATGATGGAAGTGTTGGTGTAGACAACTGCAGTTCCCTCGGGGGCGGTAATGATAAAGGCAGAAGAACATTCTGCAAAGGAACATACTCTGAATAACAGGCAATGATCGTTGTAATAAGCAGCGACGATGATGTGGGCATTGATGGCCCTACCACGTTCAGAGGTATTTGGAAAATGACAAAAATAACTGCAACAGTCGCAAAGTAAGACCCACCATAACATGAGAGAGTGTTGGCGTCGAATGTTATGGGGGCCAATGACAGCAGGGAGCAATGGTGTTTCACCCTGTGTCGTCTGAGATCTCTCATTAAAATAGAGAATGAGAATCAAGATACTGTTGCCCTTCTGGAAAAGTGTGATGATGTCGACAAAAGGGGGATGCGACTCCCAGAAGAAAAAAGGTGCTTCATGGAATATACTGAGGTGAGGAAGTGGCAGAGGTATAGGAACGAAGTCAAGAAGTGGGGTGACTCAAGACTGCCCTTGGTTGGAGGATATAGTGGCTGCAACCGTGTAACAAGGTCGAGTGTCAGGGGGACGACAGGACTGGTGTTAAGTTGTGCCAGAGGCGGGACAAGGTGAAAAAATTCAGAGGGAAGAGGTAACTGATCTGTGGGGTACTCTGAAGATATGGATGATGCCGGCAAGGGTAAAAGATAAGTACTGCTCCAATACAAGGGTGACATGGGTTGCGTGTGGCCAAAAGAAAGCAAGTCGCCAACGGTGACGACGAAGAATGAAATGACTGAAGGTAAAGGTGTTTGTACAATAAATAATAAATAATAAATAATTTTGGGGAGAAATGTACAAATACAGAAACGGGTGCCCCAGTGTGAAATGCGTGCCCCAGGGAGGGCATAATTGTCATGAGAAACTGATGAAGGGTGGGGGGCCCATTGGCTAGTTTCTGTATGAGGTGGGTGAAATGAAGATAGGTTTGCAGATGGGCAAACTGATGGTGGATGAAATGGTGGGTTCATGATCCTGCGGAGGTGCAGGTAAAAAGGAACATAACCATAAAGCGATGATTTGGGAGTCCATATGGGAAGCTAGCAAAATGAGGAGAAGAAGTATGTGGTTGATTCGCAACATGATATAAGACTACCGGGACTCCCATCCCTAAAGGGTGATGAAGAATAGCATGAGTGTCAAAAGTGAATAAAGGTGCTATGAATGGGACAACTCATGTGGGTGAGAATGCTACCGGATTACAGTACCGTAGATGCAAAATGGAGGTGGGAGTACTGCAAAGCCGGCAAAGGGTGTCTTAGAGGTCAATATCAGAGAGAATGACTGGAAATGTAAATGCATTACAGTGGGAGAGACTACATGCTAGTGCTGAGTATATACCTGAAGGAATGATGTTGAGAGATGATAGATCAAGTACCTGCACACATAACAACCAAATACCCAAGGTGAACAATATCTGAAGATAATACCAAATATGAACATGTATTAGATAAATGTGACAATGCGTGTGCGTACCTGGCCATGATGTGAAAAAAAGGCGCCCCGAGGGCTCGGGATGAAAAGTGGCCCGGGGACAGTCATGATGTAGGTGGCGGGATGTTGATCCCGTGGCTGAAGACGGTTCAAAAAATGGACGTCGTGGGCTCCCGGAATGGCGAGTGGAAGTTTGGCAAAAACCCTATATATAGCTGTAGAGCCCACATTGCCACCTCATTTGTACCTACTACTACAGTGAGTTCCAGAGCAGATCCAGAGGAGATTGAGTGATTCTGAGAGCACGAGGCATTCGTTTCCTGGCGTGCGAGTTTCAAGTTAGTGGTCTGAACATCCTGCATAGCTATAGGTTTCCAATTTTTGGGCAGGGTAGGTACAGGGGTCGTACGGGGGTTTTAGGGGGTTTTTGGGTAGAGGGTGGGCCCACATGCATGGGCGATTCAGTGGAAGGCGCGCATGAGTGCGCGCCTGTACCTTGAAGAAGCATGCATGTGTGCGCGTGGGTAGGAAATTAAGGCGCGCCTCAGGGGCGCGCCTATGAGTTGGACAGGCGTGCATGAGTGCGCGCCTGTGGGACGAACAGGTGTGCTCACGAGCGCGCATGTGGGTATGACAGGTGCACCCTAGAGCGCTCCTGTATTGTGAATAGGCACGCTCATGAGCGTGCTTGTGGGAAAAATAAACGCGCGTGCATGCACGCCTGTATAGTGAACAGGTGCGCATGTGTGCGTGCCTGTGGGTGGTAAAACCGCGCCTTTGAGGCAAGGTTTCAGGGTGAAAAATTAGCTCATTTTGATGTATTGGATAATTGCCTAATCTAATATAGGACTCTGGGTTGTGTGCAGGCGGTGATCAGTGACCATGGATGTGCGGTGGCACGAGCGGGACTGGGCACCGCTGCGAGAGGCTGTGGTTCGTGCGAGGCCTGCAGTTCGAGCTTCTTTAGCAGCCAGTGGGTTGCTAAAGTTCTTTGAGTGCACTTTGATACAGGCCCAGGAGTATTTTCTCCAGTTCTTGATCGAGATGTGGAGCCCTGTGCAGCACTGCTTCCTCGTGCGAGGAGAGTATATTACCTTCACTACGATGGAGGACATTTATTTCTTGACTGGGCTCCCCTTTCGGGGAACACCGTAGTCGGCAGATCCTGTACTGCCGAGAGATACGCCTCTGCAGGAGGTTGCCAAGCGATACTGCTCAGGCGAGCACTATATGACTGGGTCATCAGTGCGCATTAGTGGGATAGATGCCTTGTTGCATCGTTGCGTAGCAGCGATGATAGTTCGGGTGTACGGGACCCGAGCGCCCCACCGGATTAGTGGTGGCGAGCTGATGTTGATGGAGAGGGTGGTGGTGGGCCGTGAGCAGTTCACCTGGGGTGTGACCCTTCATGCGCATATGATTGCGTAGCTGGACCGTTGTCGGTCCACAGGCAGAGGGGAGTTTTCTTTTGGCTCCATCCTGGTGGCTTTCTTTTTGGAGAGGGTGTCGATGTTGCGCCCAAGGGTGCTGCTAGAGGTACCAGGGGTACGAGAGCCACGTTTGAGGCAGTGGTCACAGATTTTGGTTTGCCATGGAGGTGGCGAAGGTGGACATTACTTCACTGAGGAGGAAGATCAGATATGGCGGCAGATGTCGCAGTTTATACTCCAGTTCCCCTATGCTGGGGTGGACTTCTGGGGGGACCCAGATATGGTACTGCCTCGTGGGGAGGTTTTTGACCACAGAGGTATGTTGTGTATTTGTATGTTGTGATTTATGTTGTGATTTTGATATACCAGTGCATATGTTTGATCTATAGACACTGATACCATCTGTTGTTGCTTGTTTGGTGCATGTGCAGATTTGGCACCTCGCGGGCGTGAGGTGGAGTTGTTCAGAGCGCCAACGCAGCGAGAGTAGGAGAGACCTCCGCGTGCAGGGAGGCATCCGAGGGATGAGGCTACTGGGCAACCAGCAAGGCCCGAGAGACTAGCACAGAGGCGCCGCTTTGATGACCCTGGTGTGGGGCCATCTCATGCTCCTCCGGTGGTAGCCGGAGTAGATGATGATGATATAGTCCGTCGGTTTGAGATGGTGTTTCGAGACATGCCTGAGGGCATGTGGATCCGTATCCAGGACGAGGAGTTCCTGGAACAGTGTATCGGGTTACCTCCAC
Organism: Picea mariana; assembly: GCA_032191745.1. NCBI lineage: Eukaryota > Viridiplantae > Streptophyta > Pinopsida > Pinales > Pinaceae > Picea > Picea mariana. The sequence goes on from JASDQU011249659.1 coordinate 23,897, forward strand.
CGTGGCGGTCCATCATGCGACAAGAAGCTGTGCTCGCCGCCATGACTAGTGGACGCCTGCCGTCGGGGCAGAAGGGTCCTGGGGATGCTCCACCACCGCTGCCTTGGGCAGGTCGGGGTGGGCCACCACCTCCTCTGGAGGGAGGGGTAGCTGAGGGTGCATTAGAGGCACCATGATTTTATGATGTATTTTTGTATACCTTTTTGATAGGCTGGTGAGCCTATTTTTGTACCGTTTATGCGGCACAGGCCGGTGGGCTGATGTATTGTTTGTATGTAAAAATTCGGATGTCCGGAGAGGCCTATATATATATGAGTATACATATTTTTTGAGATCCAAAATGTGGTGTACATGTGTTTTTGTTTTGATGATGATGATGTCTATGTTTCCTATATGTTGTGACAGGATGTATGAGATGTTTATGTATGTGTAGCTTGATGTGATATATGCCAATATAACACCATGTTAGCTATTTCATCTATTGTTTGATTTAATTCTCTTGGAATATGTGTAAATTTAATGGAATCAAAATGTCGAGATAATAATCTAACCTGCAGGTATTTGCGAAAGAGGCATGGATCGCGTACACGGTACACATTGTTGAGCTGGAGAACGACTAGCTGAGAGTCGAGGAAAACGCTAAGGTGCCGAATATGATGATGTTGGGCGTCGGTCTAGAGGCCAATGACAGCAGTGTATTCGGCTTGGTTGTTGGTTGCTGGTCCCAAACATATGCCGCTTGAATGTATCATTTCATGTGATGGGGTGTAGAGAGCCCAAGCAGCCAAAACGAGATTTTGTGTCCAATGGCTGGCACCATCGGCGTAACCAATGTGGTAAGCTGGTGGAGGAGTCATCTGTCAATAGCACAAAGGATAGTTTAGACGAGAGGGTAGGGAAAAAAGATTAAAAACACTAAACAAGAAAAAGTTACCTAAAGTAGCATGACTACTTCTAAGCATAAAATTTCTTGAGGTATAACCCATTGACGGGTTCTTTGAGTGTGAGGCCTTCGAGGGAGGCCAGGATGTATGCGCCTTTGGTGAGGCAATTTTGGATGATGTAAGGGCCATGCCAAAGTGATTCGAATTTTCTGTGGCCAAAGGTATCATGAGCGATATCGTAGGCGAGGACAAGGTCGCCTTCGCGAAATGATTGAAGGTTGGCATGGCGATCAAAGGTAGCCTTGGATCATTTTTTAGCTGCCTCATTGTTCTGTAAGGAGGATCGACGATCCTCATCCAGAGACTCTAAGTTCAGCAAGCGCTGCTCCATTGGAGCAGTGTCAGGTAAAATCTCGATTGCGGTGCGAAGGGTGGGAATTTCGCACTCAATGGGAAGAGTTGCCTCGACCCCATGGACTAAGTGAAATGGCGTAAAACCAGTGGCAGTCTTTACTGTTGTTCGATAAGCCCATAGCGCGGAAAATAACATATGATGCCAATTGGTTTTATGTTTATTGACCGTGCACTGTAACATGGTCTTGAGGACTTTGTTTGCTGCTTCAACTTGTCTGTTTGACTGAGGGTAGTATGGTGAAGCAAACTCACGAGAGAAGCCTAACCGAGA
>JASDQU011249661.1:5939-17089 GCA_032191745.1 Picea mariana
TCAACTAGTCAGAAGTTTTATCATAGTGCATGCAATGTTATTTAGCATGTTCCTCGGGAAAGTCCTAAATCAGAGGAATTTGAAGGCATTGATGATAAAGCGGAGCAATATGATGGCGATCAGTATATTCAGTTGTTTAATAGTAATGAAAATTATCAAAATGTAGGTCGAAGTGGAGACTATGATCAACGTTTAAATGACTGGGATGATAATTTTCCCCCAAGTGAGGATTTTCAAGGTATCGATGAAGATTTCCAAGGCACCAATGGATATGATGAAGAATTTCCCTCAAGTGGAAATTTAAAAAGCAGTGAAGATGATTATGACAATGGTGGACACTCTTTCCTGAGTGGGGAATTTAAAGGCAACAATATTGGTGATGATTTTCCTCCAAGTGTGCATTTTGAAGGTATTGATGAAGATTTTTTTCCAATTGAGGATTTCCAAGGCATGAATGAGGATGATAAATAATTCCCCCCAAGTGGGGATTTTAAAAGTAGTGATGATGATTATGGAAATGGTGGAGAGTCTTTCCCAAATGGGGAATTTAAAGGAAGCAATGTTGGTGATGATGATTTTCCTCTGAGTGAGGATTTTAAAGGTACCAATGAGGATGATTAAGATTTTCCTCCAAGTGAGAATTTTCAAGCCAGTAATGAGGATGATGAAGAATTTCCCTCAAGTGGGGATTTTCAAAGTAGTGAATATGAAGGCCACCGGGGGAGGCATCTCAATTGGCAAGTGTCATGATATGAAGTTCCATGAGGTTTCGAGTTCAACTCCCCCCGACTAAACTTGTGTGTCATGTGTGGGGTAACATGGGCACACCTGGAGGTTATAGTGGTAGCATTTGGATAACACGACCATGTGTAACGCAAGTACGTGCCCAACTAGTTGTCGATTCCGCCAGCCATATAAAAAAAAAGTAGTGAAGATGAATATGCCATTGGTGGACACTCTTTCCCAAGTGAGAAATTTAAAGGCAGCAAATTGATGATGATGATTTTCCTCCAAGTGAGGATTTTCAAGATACTGATGAATATTTTCAAGGAACTAAGAAGGATAATGAGGAATTTCCCTCAAGTGGGGATTTTGAAAGCAGTTAAGATGATTATGTCAATGGTGGACACAATGTTGAAGATGATTTTCTTCCAAATGAGGATTTTCAAGGTACCAATGATGATGATGGAAAATTTTCTCCAAGTGAGAATATTAATGGTATTGATAGTCTTATGGGTGATGATGATTTTCCTTCAAGTGAATACTTTCATGGAAGATCCAATGACATTGGTGAGGATGGTAATCATTTTTCTAGTGATTTTGATATTCCTCTCATGAACGACATTATCAATGAAGATGATGATGGACCTAGGAATAAAGATCATGTTCTCAATCATTCAGCTGCAAAAAATCAAGGTGATCGACATTATCTTGTTCAGTCTCCTGACAATGTTTTGCTTGATATTCCTTTTGGTGATGAGGAAAATCCTTCTAGTGAGGATGATGAAATAGTGGAGACATTGCAAAGAAACATTGTGTCTAGGACCAGGACTAGACCTTTTTATATCAATCCAAATCATTCTAGTTATACAAGGTCTAGGAAATAATTTCTCACTAAATCAATTTCCATAAGTGAATTGATTTCAGGTGATTGTTGTCAAAAGAATTGTTTGAAAAGTATGGACTGCATGTATGCCTTGAATAAAGGGAAGACATGTTTGTCAATGAATAAGAGCATGCAAAATTCATATTTGATTGGGTGCATGATATCCACCAAGATGGGATATAATTATCACATTGGGAATATTTTACTTTGCAAAAAGGCTTTCAAAAAAATTCACTCAATTCGTAATCTTCGTCTATCAAGAATCTAGACAAGGTTGGAAAAATATCCTTCATTTTATTCAAAGGTACATCATGGACGAGAGAGTGGTCCATTGGAAAACACTACATTGTCATGGATGTATGACTTATTTTCCAAACATGGAGAGTGTATGTCAGATAGAGACACAATACATATTTCAGATAATTTCTCATGGAGGTAAATCTACAACTTGTACAAAGGATATGTTGAAGGTGTTGAAGGAAATGGTAATTTTATTACATATGCATATTTTACAAGAATATGGAAGAAACAATTCAACAATGTTTGTATTCCGAAGAGGTCAAGCATGGGGATTTGCAGTATATGTGATACTCTTAAATCAAGAAGAGATAAATCTAAAGGGGCAGAAAGAGGTATGTATTTACTATTTTGTTTTTTTTTTAATCGGATAGTTATCAACTATGAAAACATATGATCAATATTTTCATTTTATGTCATGTGCAAATTCCATAGTCAAAGCACTTCAAGAACATAGGAATCAACAATCAAGTGAAAGGAAAAGGTCACACAAACATCAAAATAAATGTTATGATGCTCCAAAAAAATATTTAGGTATGATAATTGATGGCATGGACCAAAAGAAAACACTTCTACCACATTTATCCGTACACCAAAAAATTCACAGGAAGATAAGTTCATTCAGTTTCACTTGGTTGGTTGTATGGTTTTCAATGGAAAAATGTGTCCAAGAGTTTACTTCATAGCTCCAAATATTCATAATAATGCAAATCTGACCATCACCATAATTCATCATGTGCTCACTCACTAGTCTAGAAATCTTCCTCAAGTTTTCTATCTACAATTGGACACTAGTAGTCGTGAAAATAAAAATCAAATTGTGTTTGGATATCTAAGCATGCTTAGTGAACTGGGAATCTTTCAAAAGGTGAAAGTTGGTTTCCTTCTTGTTGGACAACCCATGATCATATTAATCAAATGTTCAATATTTTTTCAGTAACATTGAAGAGGAAAAATGTTGGAAGCCTACCATCATTGATTGAATGTATTAAGAAAACATACATTCCAGAGCTTTTTTTCATATATTAGAATAAATTGTTGACATGAGAAGATTTATTCAGGGATCGCATCATGAAGAAAAAAGTATTGAGAAACTTAATGACATTAGCTTCCAACATCAATTTTGTTTCAAAAAAGTTGATAGGAAAACACTTATATGGGGAAAGCAGTATTCAACTATTGCAAAATGGGGGCCTTTATCTGGTTTAGCATTTTTGAATTTCATTCCATTTCGTCCAATATTTGCACCAAAGTTATTATTTTTACAATCAGTTGTTGAAATCCATAATGCATGGAGGCGTAATAGAGATGTAGATTATTCTGAATGCCTAGAAAAAATAAAAAATAAATTCTGTTAAAGATACATATGAGTACTTTGATGTTGTTGATTTTGTTTGGTGGGGGTATTTTTTCAATATTCAAAGTGACATAATTTCAAGCTCAACAAATGAAGATACATTTTTGAAGACTCCATTTCATTGGCCACAAAATATGCCAAATGAATCTGAAGACAGAAACATTGTTGAACAACAAGAATATCAAGGTGCTATTGAGTTTACATGAGCAAAGGAAATGTCAATAAATGAAAGACACTTCCACACTAATCCTAGCAAAAGAGAAGAAGAATTTAATCAAGAACATAAATGAAACAAGCAAGCACACAGTACACCGAGATTTTACTCTGGAACCCTTAACCGGGAGAAACCAACATTCCTTTGAGCATTTTTCTGTTTTGTTGTCTTATTCAAGCAGAATAAAAAGTTACATGTCTAACCTTGGTCCACACCTAAGACACAATTGACATCATACCCTCTTTCCTGCGCAAGAAGAACCCTGTAGCCAATTCGGCTTACATATGCATGACCAACAACCTATGATTTACCATGCATTAGCTTTAAATCATTTTGCATTCTCGCATTACCCTTTACAGATTTACAACACACCTTTTTATAGGATTTACAACAGGAAAAACCCTAAATATTGGCACCCAAAAATGATTACAAATATGTGCATATCATTGGCTACAAATCTCGCCAATCACAGGATTTTGTTACAGTCGACTTCCAAGTCGGGTTACCAATCGGTCCTTCATTCGGTCTTTGGTCAGTCGTCTCACGCCCGCACTTCGACCTCTTGTCAGTTGACTTGTCATTGATGTCTTCGACTTAGACTTTACCTGGTTGACTTCCTCGACCGTCGACTTGCTATCAATCCACCTCGATCTTCGACCGTCAGTGAATCTACCTCGGCTTGACTTTCACTGCAAAGAATATAACAACCCAGCATTCTCCCACTTGTTGTCTTATTTTCTAAAACATGAGATTCATGAACTTTCATTCACGGACCCAAGGCAGCAATGCCCATTGCCTCTCTGCACCAAGAGAACTTCACAACACTCACAGACTTGGTCAATGAGTCTACTATGTTTTCCAACGTGTCTACTTTCTCCAGTAGCACCTTCTTACTCTCCACCATATCTCTCAAAAAATGGTATTGTACATCAATGTGCTTAGTCTTTGAATGATAAGCAGGGTTCTTTGCCATAAATATTGCACTTTGACTATCGCAACTTACCTGCATAGCTTTCTCCTCAAACCTAATTCTTGAACACGGCCTTTAAATCCATACCACTTCTTTGCTTCCATGAGTGGCCACATTGTATTCAGCTTATGTTGTTGACAAGTCTACGACCTCTTGTCACTTACTCATCCAACTTATTGCTCCACCGAACATCTTAAAGATCCGATGGTCAACCTCCGTTGATCCAGATCTCTATCCCAGTCATCGTTGACAAAGCCATGTACATCTACTTTACCATTGTCACCTCCAGGTCTTCCTTGGTATCATATATCATAGTCCTTCATGCCACACAAATACATGAATACTCTCTTGACAGTTATCCAATGCTCATTTGCAGGTGTCTACATGTATCTTCTCAACACTCCCACTGCATGGGAAATGTCTGGTCAAGCGTATACCATCGAATACGTTATACTACCAACAACACTTGCATAGGGAACACTTGTCGCATCCTCTATTTCTTCTTGTGTCTTTGGAAACTGTTCAGCAGAAATCCTTGGTCCCACAAGAATTGGAACCTTCACCAGCTTTCAATCCTGCATATTGAACTGTTTCAATATACTTCGTCTGATTCAACCAGAGATTTCTAGCGGCTTGATCTCTCTTAATCTCCATTCCCACAATGAATTTAGTTGCACCGATATCCTTTATGTCAAACTTGGAGGATAGTTTCTTCTTGACCTCCTTTATTCTGTCCATGTCGTTTCCAATTAGCAACATGTCATCAACATACAAAGCTACATATATGAAACACCCACCTTCTTCCTTGGAATATATGCAGTATTAGATTTGCTTCTCACAAGTCCCAAACTAAGGATGTAAGTGTCAAACTTCCGGTACCACGTCCTTGGTGATTGTTTTAGACCATAAAGGGATCTTTTGAGTTTGCACGCCAACTCTTTCTTTCCCTTTACTACAACTCCTTCAGGTTATTTCATGTAGATTTCTTCTTCTAGGTCCCCATGTAGGAACATTGTTTTCAAATAAATTTGTTCTATCTCCAGATTGAATGTTCAACCAGAGACATTATTACTCTAATGGAAGTTAGTTTTTCAACAAAGGAAAAAATCTCACCGAATTCGACTCCCTCAACTTGACTTGCGAGATTCATCTTTTTCTTGAACACGCACTTGCTACCGACGATCTTTCTTCCACTAGGTAACTTGACTAGATCACATGTCTCATTCTTGTACAAGGATTCCATCTCTTCGATTATGGCGTCCTTCCATAGTTTACCCTCTATCGATTTGATTGTCTCATCGACCGACTTGGGCTCATCATCGATGGCAGTTAGCATGAATGCGGAATGGAAGTCGGGAAGAATATACCTCTCAACTAGTTTCTTTATTCTTTCTGACCTCTTTACCACCAGATTCAATTGTTCCACCTCTTCCTCAGATTCAGTCGACTCATTTGAATCATCTTCTTCGTTCCTCAATTCAAACTACATCGTATTAGTATTATTCTTAGTCTAAAAAACTTCCTCAGCCTTGAATTTACCTCCGACTTCTCTGAAGAACACATCTTGATTGTACATTGTTCTCCTTGATGCAGGATCCCAGAGCTTAAATCCTTGCATCCCTTCTTTATATTCAATGAAAATACATTTGATTTCCTTCTTGTCTAACTTGCTCCTCTTTTCCTTGGGAACATGCATAAATGCATCATAGCCAAATACTTTGAGATGTGCCACCGAAGGCTTCTTACCAGACCATACCTCATTTGGATTCATGTCAACTAGCGCCGATGAAGGAGACATATTTACCATATATCTTGCACTCTCAACTGCCTCTGCCCAGAATTCTTGTGCGAGCCCAACACCATTGAGCATGCTCCTTGCCTTAGCCATCAACATTTTGTTCATTCTTTCGGCAACTCCATGTTGTTGTGGGATATATGGTGTGGTATTTTGGCGTGCTATGCCACATTTCTTACAGAATTGATCAAATTCCTTTCCAAAGAATTCACCACCATTATTAGTCCTCAACACTTTAATACTCTTCTTTGTCTGGTTTTCCATAAGAGCTTTAAACTCCTTAAATCTCTCAAAAACCTATGATTTCTTCCTTAGGAAATATATCCATGTCTTCCTAGAAAAATCATCTATGAAGGAAACATAATATAGGGATCCACCAAGTGAAGGCACTATAATCGGTCCAAACACATCACTATGAACTGGTTCTAGAATCCCATTTTCCTTTGTTGCTCCATATGGGAACCTTACCCAACTTTGTTTTCCATATATGCAATGTCCACAAAAGTCGACTTCTAAACCACATTCAAGAAAACCTTCGACCATACCTTTTCTTTGCATAGCTTGAAGTCCTTTTTCTCCAATGTGTCTCATCCTCTTGTTCCATAAACTAGTCGGGTTGAGTTCATCATGTCTTGTCGAGTCGGTTTGAACCAACTTGGCTCGAGTCGACTCGAGTTGTGTCGACATCGAGTCGGGTCAAGTCCCAGTCGAGTCGATTTCAAAAGCAACGATGTTGTTGCATACAATCAAGTTGACATTACTTAACATCTTGTATAGGGTACCAATTTGAACTCCTCTCATTAAGACTATCGCATCTCTAACCATCTTGCACGAATCCTTATGAAACAGAGTATGCACACCTACATCACTCATCTTGCTGATAGATATCAGGTTTCTTTCCAAACCCGAAATGTGTAGCACACCTGGAAGGGTTCGTTTCCTCCCATCCTGCAATGCCAGTCGGACTCTTCCTTGTCTGACAATTCCAATTGTCGAGTTGTCCCCCAAGAACACATCACCCCCGTTGTAATGTCCATATTCACATAACCATTCTTTATGTGGTGTCATATGATAGTATGCTCCTAATTCGATCAACCAAAGATCTTGATCCAACTATGTATTGGTCGATGGAAGGTACACATCACCTCCTTTCTTTGAGGTCATCTTTCTCTCAGTCAACTTCTTCTCGTCGAATCCAGCAATGACTTATGTTGCCTTCAACTTTTTAAGTTTTAATGTTGTTATTAGGTTATTTCCAAATTACATGAGCATTCAACACATTTATAAAACAACATCATAAAGAGGATCATTGAAAGAAACAATCACAAGGTATGCACCATTTTATCATGGGAAACCCTCATGGGGGAGAAAACCCAACAAAACTTCCTCAATAATAGATTGCCAATACAATGCCAAGACTAAGACCAAAACACCAAGAATAAACCAAGATTGAGCATGCGCCTCTCTTCTCCTTTCTCATGCAACTGCAACTACCTTCAAGATATGTGCACTAGATGAGTGAGTGTGAGTGTGAACAAGTGAGACACCATCCTCACATATAAATACTAGTTGAGGAGGCGCTAGGGTTATGTCTCTTCACTTAGTGGGGCCGACTTCTTCTAGGAGTGGTTAAAACCATTTTATAAACACTATGGGACGGATTTACAAATACCACCATACAAATGTAGTTTGACCAATCCACAAAAGGGGATTTGATCTTATACAAGACCCGACATGATCAATCCGCAAAAGGGGATTTGATCTATAAGATAATAACTCAAATATAATTAGAATATTCTTCAAAGTTACAATATTTCAACACTCCCCCTTAACAAGAAGGGTATTCTACAGACATAGCCCAATACAACATCATCAAGAGAAGGAGAGGGAAGCATCATCATCAACATTTGGAACACTAACTAGCACATCTATAAATTATCAGGAGTTTTTCTCATCATCAATATCATCATCATTCACAGCATGGAGCTGGAGTAACATCATCATCATCATCAACAGTATGAAGTTGAAAAATCATCATCATCAACAGTATGAAGTTGAAACATCAACATCAATAGTATGAAGCTGGAAAAACAACATCAACAACACGAGGCTGGTACAACATCATCAACAACACGAGTTTGGTACAACATAATCAACAGCACGAGGTTGAAACAACATCATCAACATATGGAAACGAAATGAAGCAGGTGCAACAACAACATTTTGTGGTACTCTGACAAACCGTCCTTACCAGACCTTCGGGGTCTGCCAAGGAATCATAAGATTCCATAGGATATAAAATACTAACAAGATACCATGTGGTACTTTGACAAACCATCCTTACTAGACCTTCAATATCTGCCCAGGAATCATAAGATTCCCTAGGATATAAAATCCTAATGGAGCTTCTCGTTGTTGGTCAGGATATCATAGTATCATTAGCATCACTCCCCCTTTCTACGGAGGTCCTTTTGGACAATACCAAGCTTGTCTCGGAAGTACTCAAACTTCACACGAGACAGAGGCTTGGTCAACACATCTGCAACCTGCTCATTTGTGCCAACATATTGGAGCTTTACAACTCCCCTCTACACCATATCACGAATGTAGTGATACCGGATTTCTATGTGCTTCGACTTATCATGGAACATTGGGTTCTCCGTCATCTTTATACAACTCTAGTTATCACATACAATCACGGTGGATTCCATCTCCAGATCGAATAGACCATTCAACAACTTCTGAATCCATATGGCTTCACAACTGGCGAAACATGTTGCAATGTATTCTGCTTCTGTCATGCTGAGAGAAATACTAGATAGCTTCCTACTTTTCCATGAAGTTGTGGCTGACCCCAAACTGAAACAACATCTTGAAGTGCTCTTTTTATCTGAGACACTTCTAGTCCAATCTGAATCAGTATAACCACACAGTCTGAATTCATGATCTCTATTATAACAGATACCATAATCCAACGTACCCTTAAGGTATCTCATCACATGTTTTGCAGCTACAAGGTGAACACGTCTGGGCTCCACCAAATACTGACTCAAGGTGTTCACAAAAAAGCATATATATGGCCTGGTATTCGTCAGATACATCAATGAACCAATAATCTGTCTGTACAGAGTAACATCAACCAACTCTGACGAAGTAGCAACCAGGAGCTTCAAGTTCGTTTCCATGGGTGTGTTCATAGCTTTACATTCCAACATGTCAAATCTCTTCAGTATTTCAACTACATACTTCCCTTGGTTAAGGAAGATCTTTTATGGGCTTCGCCAAACTTCAAGACCTAAGAAATAATGCATCGGGCCTAGGTCTTTCATCTCAAACTCTGTAGCAAGCTTCTTCTTGCAATCTGTGATGAGATTTTCTTCTTCGGTCAAGAATAAATCATCCACATATAGTATCAATATGATTGGCTCATCATTCATAACCTTGAAGTAAAGGTTAGAATCAACCTTACTCTTGGTAAATCCCAAGCTTGTCAGGAAACTATCAATTCTACCATACTAAACTCTAGGAGCTTGCTTCAACCCGTACATAGCTTTCTTCAACCTACAGACATGAGTCTTTCTATCTTCAACTTCAAACCCTCGTGGTTGTTCTATATACACTTCTTCTTCAATAACACCATTTAAAAAGGTTGTTTTCACATCCATTTGGTGTAACTTCCACTTCATTTTGGTTGCATGAGATATAATGGTTCTGATAGAAGTGTATCTAGCTACAGGAGCAAATGTTTCTTCATAGTCAATACCTTCATTCTGATAAAATCCACGAGCCACAAATCTTGCCTTATGTTTTTCAATACTTTCGTCTGCTGCATGTTTTATCTTGTATATCCACTTGGAAGATACCAAATCTTTGTTCTTTGGTCTGGGAACTACTTCCCATACATCATTATTTATGATGGACCAATATTCTTCTGTCATGGCGTCCATCCATTCTTTCTTCTGAACGGCTTCTTCAAAGCAAGTAGGTTCCTTTTCTATGAGATCACACATCAAGGCCATATAACTGGAGAATGGTTTAGGTTTCTTTCTTTGTCTCATGGTTCCTTCTGGGGCACCATACTTCTCTACATTTTGAATAATTTCTCTTGCCCAAGATGGCTTTCTCTTGTGAGAGATCGTCATATGGGGAGGTTCTTAAGATTCTATCATATCATGATCTTCTGGAATCTCATCATCAGGGGTAACTGTAACTTCCCTCATTGGTTTTGCAACTCTGGGGGCTACAGGTTCTTCTTCATATACGTCTTCAAGTTGGCATTTCCTTGAGCTTTTGAGTGTTGCATCTTCATCAAAGGTTACATCTATGTTGATCTCAATATGATAACAACCTGGTATGTAAATTATGAAGGCCTTAGAGATCTCACAGTATCCAACAAAAATTCCCTTTTTTCTTGAAGGATCCAACTTAGTTCTCTTTACTTTTGGAATGTGTACAAATACTGGACAACCAAATATTTTGCGTTGGATTACTTCTGGCTTCTTTCTGGTGAACATTTCTTCGGGCATTTTGAATCCAAGTGCACTATGGGATAATCTACTTTGAACATATAGTTTTGTTATTGCTGCTTCAACCCATAAGTTCATTGGAAGATCTTGATCGTGAATCATAGTCTTTACTGCTTCCATAATCATTCTATTATTTCTTTTTGCTACACCATTTTGTTGAGGATTATAGCGAGTGGCGAGATCCCTCTTAATCCTGACATCTCTACAAAAGCTTCCAAATTCATTTGAAGTGTACTCTCCTCCATTGTCTGACTTGAGTATGTTGATTTTCCTTTCGGAGAGGTTTTCTACCAAGGCTTTGAATTCCTTGAACTTTCCAAGTACTTCATCTTTTGATTTCAAGAAATAAACCCAAGTCTTACAAGAGTAATCATCAATAAAAGAT
>JASDQU011249662.1:23243-33779 GCA_032191745.1 Picea mariana
GCAGGGGTGGTTGCAGGACTCAGGTGTCTACAACCTTATCTGGGACACAGATCTATGATTTGAATACTTAACAGAGCACTTAGCACCGATAGCTCATCAATATTTAACCATTATCTACTACGCAGATGAAACAGAGCATTGCATCATTCATCCAGATCTGGCATATTTAAGCACTTATCATAGTGAAGTAGATTAGATCTAGCAGATTCAAGCACTAAGAATATTCACGTAAGCCAGATCTACATTCATATACATCATTAGCACAAAGCATAAACAGATCTATCTATCTATATCAAAGCACTTAGCAAATATAGGCATAAACACATCAAGTCGTATTGCACAAAGCATAGAAACACAACATATACGTGGTTCACCCCCACCCTGGGGCTACGTCCACCAAATCTTCTTATTTATTAGCTTCTTCAATAGTTTACTCTGCATAGGAAAAAAGATCTACGTAGCTCGCTAGATCCTTCTTCCCCGAGCTAGGATACAGCACCAAGCCTTCAATAGTCACTTGCACTTAGCTCTACAAGATTCACACAGTATGCACAGAACACTTGCAATCCTCACATCACAAAGATGCCCCTCCTTACATTGCCTAGACATCTATTTATACTTTACAAAATAGGCCTAAACATGGGTAAACCCATGGGCCGACATCCATACTTGTTACATAATCCCAAATCCCAAAAATGACCCAAAAAAGGGGTCGAGATCCCACGATCTATGCTTCATCTTGCGCTCCTCCTTCGACAGGTTGTTGAAGTCCCAAAATAGGTTAACTTGACCAAGGATCTCCCAAAACTTGGTCAAGGGCCAACAGGCCCCCAACACTCACCCGTGACTCATCCCGAGTCACTCTGATCTGGGTAGTTCTACTTCAAAAGCCTCGAGCTGGGTTTGAGTTGCTTCAACTTGTTGTTGTTTCATGACCTCTTGTGCAGCAAGATCTTAGATTACTACCTCATTCACAGGTCCCTCGAGGTGTTATTCAGCTGTAGTGACAACCTGCTCCAGTTCTGTTCCTCGGCCTTCGACCTCTATGAAAAATTGATAGGCCTTATCTTGTATAGGTTGGAGCATCTGAGTTACTTCCATAACTTTGCTCTGGATAGTGGGGATTTGTTGTTGTGTAGTGCGTTTCTCTTGGGAGCGTTTCATTCTTTCCACAGCTGACAGAGGCTTTAGCTGTGCCTGTATCTTTTCAGCTTGATACTTTGCCTCTTGGAGCTGTGACTCTAGTGCCTTCAACTCTGGATTCTCGATGAGTTACTCGTAGGTCTAGGCATTGCAATCAATAAGTTGATTACATTCCATAGCAAGGGATTTTATTCGCTCAACTGCGCTTCGAGCAGTTTCTTCTCTTTAATCCATTACGTCCTGTGGAGTCTCGGGCACTGTGCGGAGCACTAAGTCTACTATGTGTTGTTGTAGCTATTGAATAACTTCTGTGAGATGCTCTACTTTCTTCATGACTCGGTCCTCTGCCTTTATATCTATGGCTGTCACAGAGAGAAGTGCTATGTTGACCGCTTCTTTCACTTCAAGTTTCTTCGCGAGTAACTATTATTTTCCTTGTTGTATCTGTGATTTTTATTCATTGTACTTTTCTTGGAGAGAAATATTTTCCTATTTTGCAGCTCAGTGCTGCTCTACAAGTACTCCCTGTACTTGCATCAAAGCCTAGGTGGCTTGTTCTGTTTCCTCTTGTGCTCGATGAAGGCGAGCTTCAACTGTCTGTGCTAATCGGTAGAGTTGGGCTGGCTCATCTCCCAACTCTAGTTCTCCCGATGGAAGAGGTGTAGTGGAGACTGCGCAGTTGTATTGAAGAGCCTGTTGTACCCCTCGGAGCCCAATTTCAATCCTGTCATACATTTCTTCCTGCTTCGCTCCTTGTTTTTCTAATTTCTCTAGTGAATCATCATTCAGGGCTGCTATTATGAAGTCAAAGTCGTCGGAGGTGAGGACAGTTTGCATCTTGGTCATGGTGGCTTTTGTCTTATTCTAGGAAGAAGGTTTCGAGGGGGAAACCTTTATTTTCTTCAATGGGTCCACCTTGTCTCTGGGCGGTGTTACTTCGCTGGGACTCTGTTCAGCTTCTACTTCGTCACCACCCCCTCAGTCAGGTGATATGGACGTGGTCTTCACTAAGGTGTTGCTCAAGTTTTGGACCTCCTCAGTCTTCTTATGTTTACTGGTCCTAGGTGTATTATGTTCTTTGTGGGTGTCTCCTGGGATATCAATATCAGATATCTCTGCGGGGTTGGTAGGGATAAGGAGGTCAGCAGACCATTCCTTGGTGATTTCCTCAAGGTATTCTTCTGTAAGGTTATAATATGACTAGAGATGCTCTTGATGTTCATCTACTCGCGCTATAATGTAGATGAAGTGTCGATCTGCGCTAAACTTCATCATAGATCGGAACCTTTGTAACGTGTTCGAGGTCATGCGAGGCTCATCTTTGATGGCTTGCTTTATATGGAGGTATTATGTATGAAACACAGCATTTGACTGCCATTGTTTGTTCATATCATTTGAGTACCACAGGGTAGCGAACTTCGCGGCAAGCAGTTCGAATGGCTCTATGTCGGGGAAGGTCGCTCCTTCCAGCATCTCCCAGGAAAAAAATGCAATGAGGACCAGGAGACAATTCAAATGAAATTCATAACCCTTATCATTTTCTTCTCGACAATCTACTTCCAACTGATTAACCAGGTACTTTTCCCAGTTCATTTGTAGGCCTTCCGCGCACTTCCCTGCAAGGTCAACGACAAATCCGATGACCTGCATAGGTTAGTTATTTCTTACTAATTTTCTGGTGTAGTTGACATGCGAGGTGCACTACACCACTCTGGATGGAAGCTACCTTATAGCCTCTTGTTCCCTTCTCAACATCGCCATAGGTGTCCTTGATCTTCCGTGCTGGTGGGTGATCTGCGTATTTTCCTGGATAAAATTCCTACGAGTCAAGTCCTTGCATACTCAGGCCTGTGATCCTATGGATCAATGTTGGTTCAACTGTAATGTGGAGGTCTAGCCATAAGTAGCCGCCATGGTAACATGATAGTAGCAGCTTGACACATGCATTGACTTCCTGGTGTCTTCTGAAATGTGGGATCTTCATGACATTCAGTAGGGTGGATTGCGTGAGGTCCATAGTCTACTGTTGAGGGATGATCTTTGAGTTATTCTCTTTTGTTCTGGTTAGGTACTTGTATGGGGTGATCATACCGTAGACCTTGTGATATCCAAGGTTGAAGTCACTGAACTTCAATGCTGCAATCTTATCCTGGTTTGTTCAAACTACATGTATCCCCTTCAGGAGGTACGCAGTAACCATGGTGTACTCAAAATCATGTGGTACACTATCACGATTCACCGCACTAGCCAGAGGTGGGATGTAATCGGGCAATATTGTTGGAATCAGTTTTTTATTTGCGAGATCGTCTTTATGCTTGGTTCTCTTTTCTGTTGATGGTTGGGATGGTCCGGATCTGCGAGCAATCGATGAAGAGGCTTGTAGTCCTCTCATCAATGATGCTTTTACACCTGTAGACATCAACATGACTCTTTCAGTCATGAGGTCGATCAGAACTTCTTCAACAACTTTCTCTACAGCGCTCAGCTCATTCGACATACAAACTTGGGGTTGGAAATATTCGAGTTCGAGGAGCAACTTAGAAGCTACAATAGGATAGAGGGAAATAGCACAATGACCACTATGTAAAATCAACAAGTCTGTGAGCTCAAATTCACGATTATCAAAAGTGTTCTCGGTGCATGGTTCGATAGGATAAATAGATAACCTGGTAATGGATCTCTTTCAAAGGGCGAGAAGCCTTCATTAACTCTATTATGTCCATTACGGCACGGTCCAACGGTCTGGTGGCGAACCACAAATGCCTTTATGCCCATTCAATGGGTCGGTTGAACGGTTATATTTGCCCCAACAGCTATATTGCTTCTCCATGGTGAAGTTCCATGTGACATTGTTCTGTTATCCCGGTTGTTATCGGACAAATCAGTAAGTGCGGACACCAATAGATCTCCCTAGATCCACCTAGATCTAGAACAAAACAGGACAGGACACGACTCTTTCCCTAAGTTGTGGTCATTGAATCTACTAATAAGAAGGAATGAGTGNGGGCAATATTGTTGGAATCGGTTTTTTATTTGCGAGATCATCTTTATGCTTGGTTCTCTTTTCTGCTGATGGTTGGGATGGTCTGGATCTGTGAGGAATCGACGAAGAGGCTTGTAGTCCTCTCATCAATGATGCTTTTACACCTATAGACATCAACATGACTCTTTCAGTCATGAGGTCGATCAGAACTTCTTCAACAACTTTCTCTACAGCACTCAGCTCATTCGACATACAAACTTGGGGTTGGAAATATTCGAGTTCGAGGAGAAACTTAGAAGCTACAATAGGATAGAGGGAAATAGCACAATGACCACTATGTAAAATCAACAAGTCTGCGAGCTCAAATTCACGATTATCAAAAGTGTTCTTGGTGCATGGCGCGACAGGATAAATAGATAACCCGGTAATGGATCTCTTTCAAAGGGCGAGAAGCCTTCATTAACTCTGTTATGTCCATTACGGCACGGTCCAACGGTCTGGTGGCGAACCACAAATGCCTTTATGCCCATTCAATGGGTCGGTTGAACGGTTATATTGGCCCCAACGGCTATATTGCTTCTCCATGGTGAAGTTCCATGTGACATTATTCTGTTATCCTGGTTGTTATCGAACAAATCAGTAAGTGTGGACACCAATAGATCTCCCTAGATCCACCTAGATCTAGAACAAAACAGGACAGGACACGACTCTTTCCCTAAGTTGTGGTCATTGAATCTACTAATAAGAAGGAATGAGTGGCATACCTTTATATCGCTTCCTTAGGTCTCTGTTGTTCCCGCTTCGCTCCAGTGCTCTTGTGAAGTTAGGTCCAAGACAACACAAACCAACCAAAGTGAAGATAGCAAAGTATATTCAATGTCAACCTATGCATATGATCAAGGAGTTATGCTATAAAATAAGAGTGATTTTATGGGAAAGGGACATGCCGTTGTATTATATTAAATGAAAGTAGAAGATACAACCTGATCGCCTTGATGTTGCAAGCTTCCTTTCAGTGACCCTTGGTTCCAACACACACACTTGCTATGCACTTGCATGAAGAAGATCCAATACCTCTTGATAGACCAAATAGAGTCTTCAAGCTTCTGTCCAAGCAGGGTTCTTCACCCAATTCTTTCACCAGTTCTTCATTCAATCTTGCTTAACCTTTTCCATGAGAAACCTTTCAATATATAAGAGAAGGAGGGATGGTTACATGGATGAGGATGATCCCACCAAATCTGAGAAGTCATTAGGATGCCAACCATGCGAATGCTAACTCATTTTCTAGAAGATCCCCTTCTAGAACCTTCATGACCTCTTCTCCTTTCCAAGCTTAAAAATAGGTCTGCACCCTATCTATGGAGCAGACTGCGAACATTTCACACCCTAAGTGTGGTTGACCTACGAGAATGAGGGATTTTCGCACCCTGTAACATAGGCAACCTGCGAACTCATCTTAAAAATTTGTTTTTTGGAAGAAGACAGCAGTCACTTTTCTCAGGCAAGAAGTCCTTGTGGGAGCCTGAATACAACACTGTAGAGACATCACCAGAGTGACCAAAATAATGCGTAACACCGATGAAGCTCCAATTTTGTAAATTTTCCTTCTATAAAGTTCCCTCTGGAAATTTCTGCAACTTGTCAATCCTAGCTCTCTTCTTACTTAGATTTCTATCCTTCTTCCCAGTGAGATTCATCTCGGTATGCCTTTTACCATTTTGATTCTTATCTTCTTTTGGCATAGTTACTTCGCGCTATTGAGATTCTTTCCTAAGATTCGAGGATGATCCTTGTTCTTTATCTGGAATAGGTACTTCAATCTTATATGGGTATTCTAGTGTTCTTGCAACTTCGACATCCAAGACTCGGGTGTTAAATAGCTTCAATCTGTTCTTATGTTCTTCAATCAAGTGTGTGATCCTTCTAGTCATGAATTCTTTTAACTCTTTTTTATGTTGTTCTAAAACTTACTCTTCTTCTTTCCTTCTGGCCTGATCTCTTTCAATCCAAGGTTTTGTGAGAAACATGGTAAATGGGGCGTTGTTCTCAATAAATTTAATAATATCAAAATCTTCCTCTGTCAAAGTTCCATTGGCATTCATAGATATTTGGGTAATATCTCCACATAGGTTTATCAGCTTTCCTTTGAATAGTCCTATTCCTCCTAATGAAGGAATCATAGCAAGCCTCCCTATAGCTTCCCAAGTTCTCTCTGTCATGATATTTACATGTGTTTCCTCATCTAGAACATAGTCAATGTCAAAGTCTCATATTCTTGCTTCAAGGCATTATTTTTCTTTGAAGATCTATGATAAATTGATATGTCGGTGATCATTCAGGGTTTCTTTCATATGTAGCAATACTTTTTCTGATTCTTTCTAGGGTCCTGCCATAATCTCAGTTTCTAGATTTTCCTTAGGGTTTTCTTGTCTCATGTTCATTTCTTCAAGCTTAGCAATCATTCTAGGGCAATCCAATACTTCATAGTCCATAGCTTTGCAACAAAGACAACTGGGTCTTCTCCCAGGGCATTCCTTAGCAAGATGTCCTATTTTTCTACAATTGTAATAGAGGGTTAATCTTCTCTTTCTTTTAAATGATCCCCAACCTTTCCTGTACTGCATGCTAGGATCATGGTAGCTAACTTGCAAAAATTTATTTCTAGGATCCTGCATCCACTTGTTAGTCCAAACATTCTTTCTATGCATAGGTATAACATAGCTTTCACTATTCTTATCAGATCTACTCATATCAAATCTTCTTTCATATATTAATGCCCTAGTTTTCAAGCTAGGACAAAATCTATCAAACATACCTATATCCATACTGTTGAAACAAAAAATTTCACTTATCTTACCTCTACAGAGCACAAAGATTTCAGATCTAGAAATTTTAAATATTCTTACCTTTATCAGAGCATAGAGCTTGCAGATCTTACCTCTTTTAATAAAAATTCTCACTTTTACCTTTCTCAGAGCACAAAGCTTTCAAATATTACCTCTTTTCTTCATATCAGACTTCTCTTCCTTAGCACAAAGCTTGTAAAACTAAGTAGAGTACTGTGCACTAGAGAAACATATCTATGCATAGAGCTTTCACAATTTTAGGTCAGATCTTTGCACAAAGCTTCGGCTTCCTCAGTTCCCAACAATCACAGTTTCAGGTCCTGACAACGGAACCATTTGTTGTCACAAGGGTAGAACCAGGGTTCAACACTACAACAACGCACCAACAAAACCCTAACTATCGTCCCTTTCAGCAACACCTGGGAAGAAGATGAAGTCTCAACCGAGGTAGAAGCAGGGGTGGTTGTAGGAAGCAGGTGTTTGCAACCTTAGCTGGGACACAGATCTGTGATTTTAATACTTAACATAGCACTTATCACCGATAGCTCATCAATATTTAACCACTATCTACTGCGCAGATGAAACAGAGCATCGCATCATTCATCCAGATCTAGCATATTTAAGCACTTATCATAGCGAAGTAGATTAGATCTAGCAGATTCAAGCACTAAGCATATTCACATAAGCTAGATCTACATTCATATACATCATTAGCACAAAGCATAAACAAATCTGTCTATCTATATCAAAGAACTTAGCAAATAAAGGCATAAACACATCAAGACATATTGCACAAAGCAGAGCAACACAACGTGTACGTGGTTCACCCCCACCCTGGGGCTACGTCCACCAACTCTTCTTATTTATTATCTTCTTCAATAGGTTACATGCACAGAGCCTCAAAACCCTACTCTGCATAAGACAGAAGATCTGTGTAGCTCGCTAGATCCTTCTTCCCTGAGCTAGGATACAACACCAAGCCTTTTATAGTCACTTGCACTTAGCTCTGCAAGATTCACATGGTATGCACAGAACACTTGCAATCCTTCAATCACATAGATCTAGCACTTAGCCAACTGCCTGACATCACATAGATGCCCCTCCTTACATTGCCTAGACATATATTTATACTTTACAAAATAGGCCTAAACATGGGTAAACCCATGGGTCGACATCCCATACCCGTTACATAATCCCAAATCCCAAAAAGGACCCAAAAAAGGGGTTGAGATCCCACAATATCTGCTTCGTCTTGCACTCCTCCTTTGACAAGCTATCAAAGTCCCAAAATAGGTCAACTTGACCAAGGATCTCCCAAAACTTGGTCAAGGGCCAACAAGTTTCTGCAATAGAAGAATTAAATGATCTTAAAAACTTGTCTATTGATCAACTCCTAGGAACTCTAACTGCATATGAAATGAAAATTATAAAAGATAAATCCATCATTAGAGAATCATATTTTAAAGCAGACAAGAATACTGATTCAAAATTAGATGATATTGAGGAAAAATTTGTGAGAAGGTTAAAGAAAGGATCAGGAAAATATCAAGGCAAGCTTCCCTTCAAATGTTTTAACTATGGTAAGATAGGTTATTTTACATCTAAGTGTCCTCACAAAAAAAAGGACCAGAACTATGATGATGAAAAGAAATACAAATTTAAGAAATATAGTAAAAAGAAAATTTTGTGTGCAAACAATGACGACTCCTCATAAGACATAGATAGTGATTCATCTTACGAAGACAAAGTGAATGATTTTATGCTTATGGATATGGGAGATCTTGATGATGAACACATAGGAGGTGAAATGGATGACAAAGAAGCTGTGGTGGATATGGAAGGTGAATTAATCAGTGCTTTGGAATAAATTGACAGACTCAGATTTAAGAAGAGAAAACAAAAACAGTTGTTGATGCAGTTTAAAATGAATGGTAAAAGACCT
The DNA here is from genome assembly GCA_032191745.1 of Picea mariana. Lineage (NCBI taxonomy): Eukaryota > Viridiplantae > Streptophyta > Pinopsida > Pinales > Pinaceae > Picea > Picea mariana. The sequence goes on from JASDQU011249662.1 coordinate 32,161, forward strand.
GATAAATACTTTGGCTTACTAAAAGTGGAGTTAGAAGAGGCAAATAAAATAGAGGACATTCTGAAACAATAGTTATCAGAGAAGAAAGCGAGATGTGAAGCCTTAGAAGAAGAGATAGTAAAAACCAAAAAAGAGATGGAGAAGTTTAAGGCATTGTATCACCAAAATATGTCAAGTATTAAAGCCTTGGAAGGATTAACTTCCATTCTAAATCAGCAAAGGAATCCAAAGTTGAAATATGGCTTGGGTTATCAGCCAAGTAACACAAAATTCATCAAGTTTGTCAAATCTACAATCATTGACAACAACCACTCTGTAGAAACAGAGAAAGATAATCAACTGCCAAGAAGGAATGAAAGAAAAAGTACCAGAACCAAATCTGTAGATCAAAGAAATAACAAAAACACATCTTCTGGTCAAAGAAATCATCAACATGGAAGAAGTAGACTTGCTCAAAGAAGACAACCATTTTCTAAGTACAAAGGATTTTTCTATGGATATTTTTTTTGTTGTTATAACTTTGGTCACAAAGCTGTAAATTGTTCTTTAAGATTTAGATATGAGCAATCAAGATACTCAAGGAATAATTATCTTCCACAACAAAGATTGAGACAACCAAGTAACAAACAACCATAGACTAAAATCATGTGATGGTTGGGAAAAAGATGCARGTTAAGCATAACAATCGTTATGATCTGTTATTCAGTGAACCAGAATGTTACACCTTCCATAATTATGGACATAAAGCTATAGACTGTCGCTTAAGGAACTATAAGCCAAATTTGAATCCTGTTGCTGAAAATTTCAAGGTTTGGAAGAAGAAAAAAGATGACCAATGTGGATTAGTGTTATCATCCCAAAGATAAAATAATCCATGGTATATTGATAGTGGATGTTCCAAACATATGACTGGACACAAAAGTAAGTTTCTAACTCTAAGTGAAAGCAAATCAGGGAATGTAATAACTTTTGGAAACGATGCACCGGGAAAAATAAAAGGTAAAGGAATGGTAAGTCTGAGTGATGGAAAAGGGAAAGCTCAAGATGTGTTGTTTGTAGATGGTCTGAAATATAATTTTCCTAATGTCAGTCAAGTCTGTGACCGAGGATGTGAAGTTGTTTTTACTTCTAAAGATTGTAGAATAAAATCTATGAATTCAGGATAGTTGATTGAAAAAGGCATAAGAACAGAAAACAATGTCTATGCTTTAAAAGAAGAAAAAGAAGAATGTCACTTAAGAAAGTATGTTGAAAGTTGGCTATGGCATAGGAGACTTGGACACCTAAATGTTGATCATATAATCAAACTTAGAACCAGTGGGGCAGTAAAAGATCTTCCAAAGATATCATAGCCATATGATTCTGTTTGTAAACCTTGCCAAATAAGAAAGCTTACTCGAACACAGTTTAAATCTAAGAACTTTCCTTCTACAGAAAAACCTCTTCAGTTAGTTCATATGGATTTATGTGGACCATCAAGGAAGGAAGGTACAAGAAAATAAAACTATTTCATGTTGATTATTGATGATTATTCTAGACTAACATGGGTTTCCTTTCTAAAGGCAAAGTATGAAGCATTCAAAAAATTCAAAGTGTTTAAGGCTCTGACTGATAATCAA
>JASDQU011249663.1:1232-12637 GCA_032191745.1 Picea mariana
TCTCAAAAGACACACGTGAGTCTCCCTCTCACTCACCTCAAGCCCCTGTGGCTGCTCAATGTACACCTCCTCATCTATAAAGTCATTCATAAATGCGGTCTTCACATCCATCTGATGAATGCTCCAACCCATCTCTAACGCTATGGCAATAATGCTCCTGATCGAGGTGTATCTCACAACTGGTGCAAATGTCTCATCATAATAGACTCCCTCTATTTGAGAGAAGCCTCGCGCCACAAAACGGGCCTTGTGTTTCTCTATGCTGCCATCTGCAGCATACTTGGTTTTGTACAACCACCTGGAGGTCACAACTGACTTCCCCACTGGCCTCGGAACAACCTCCCAAACATCATTGCGCACAATGGAGCCATACTCCTCTACCATGGCCTCTCTCCAAACCTGTTGGTCCACTGCCTGTGCAAATGTTTGTGGCTTAATATCTGTGATACTCGTCACTAGTGCCAAATATGCTCTGAATCCGACTGGAGGTCTACTCTCTCTAATCTGGCTCTTGGGCTCCCCTACGTTCTCTCTGGCCTCCTTTAGGGTCTCCTGAAACCATCTAGGTCTCCTCTTCCTTGAAGTGGTCAACGGAGAAGTAAGGTCTCTCTGCCCAAGAGTGACTGCCTCAGGACTCGTCTCAACACTCTGAGAACTTGAAGCCTATGCCCCCTCTGACTGAACACCCTCTAACTGTGACCCTGAAGATGTGCATGGTGACCCTGTCACCCCTGATACTGGTGTACCGAAAACCTGAGGCTATGCTCCCTCTGAGGCATCAATCGATGCCTCTGCATCATCATCCTCAACACTGACTCTCGACTCAAGAGATCTACGAAAAGCCCTATCCTCCTCAAATATGACATCTCTGCTCACCACCACTCTCATAAGCGATGGAATGTAAATACGATAAGCTTTGGACACTTCGAGTATCCAACTAGAATCCCCTGGTGGGCTGTGGGGTCTAGCTTTGTCCTCCTCTCTGAGGAGACATGAGAATAGGTCAAGCACCCAAAGATCCTGAAGTGCTCGACATCGGGCCTCCTACCAGTGAAGGCCTCCTCAGAAGTTATCTTCCCCAATATCCTGTGGGGGCTCCTGTTCTGCAGGTAAACTGCAGTAGCACTCCCCTATGCCCATAAGTACAAAGGCAAACTTTGATCGTGCAGCATGGATCTCGTTGCACCGGTGATAGCCCGGGTCTTCCTCTCGACAACCCTGTTCTGTTGGGGGTTGTATGGTACAGTCATCTGTCTTCTAATGCCATGTTGGGCACAGAAGTCTACAAATTGTCTAAGGAATACTCACCCTCGTTATCCGACCGCAAGACTTTGATCCTCTTTCCAGATTGGTTCTCCACAAAAGCTCTGAACTCTCGGAACCGTTTGAATACCTCAGTCTTGGTCTTCAGGAAATAGATCCAAGTCTTCCTTGAGTAGTCATCAATGAATGTGAGATAGTACTCACAACCACTCAAGCACTTCTGAGTCATGGGCCAACACACATCCATGTGTACTAAATCCAATATCCCAGCAGACCTGGCGTCACTGTTGGGGAACGAGGCCTTGGTAAAATTACCAAGCACACACCCTCTACAAACATCACGATACTCTCTCCTCCACCCCCTATAGTGGGGCCCCAAACTTGGGACCCTACCGACCTCCACAGTCGACCTTCTTCTTTCCCTTTGTCCAAAGAGAAAGATCCTCATCACCCTGACCTGACTACTGTTGTTGTTGTTGTTGTCCAGAGGCCTCTCCCACAAGTCTAGTCTCCTCCTAGACGAAGTCATTCCACATCCTCTCCCATGTAGGCATAACCTCCCTGGCAACAATGTCGCGAACAAATGGACCCCATGATTTGGTAAAGCTGTTTAAAGTTGTCCTCACCATAGAGTTGGGGTTCACCACCTCTCCGACGACTACAAGCTCGTCTTTGATCTGGGTGTAGCGACCAAGGAATGAAGTCACCGACTCACTCTTGAGCATGTGAATGCCCCTGAGTCGGTCATTAAGAACCATCTTCTGATTCTCATTGGAGCTCTGGTAAAGCTTACATAGAGATGCCCACATCTCATATGCATAATCTTTCCCAGTCAAGTGGAGAATGATATGTTTTCGCATTGCATCACATATGGTCCTCTTTGCCTTGTTGTTCCTCTTCCTGAACTCTGCCAACAAGACAAGGACAATAGCAAGAATAGCAAGAACAGGCGCCTCAACTATATCCCATAGTTCGAGGTCCTCTAAGACAAAGACTATCTTTGCCTTCCAAGGCGACTTGTTGCTAGCCCCAGTTAGCCTATCCTCCATACGCATCTGAGATGTTGACATGACTGCCAAACTGCACTCCAACTGATGCTCAAACTGCAAAGGAACGTTGTCTCACTCCTATCAACACATGTGTGAAAAGAGGCAACCGAACTCCGACCTCACTCCTAGCAATATAGGTGTGAAAAGAGGTCGTGTCAAATCAGCCTCACTCCTACCTCGTAGGTATGAAAAGAGACAGACGAAAATTGTCCACAACTGCTCTACAATCCTCTACAAAATTTCTGCCAACAAGCAGCCACTAAACACTGTCAATGGTTGTCCACAAAGAAGATGTCTGTAACAGCCCACTCATATGCTGTCCAAACTACTCAAAAATCAGCCACCTCAGCTCCGATACCATGAATATTTTCCAGGTCCTATCAAGCTGCCAACTGTTTGTCTTTGACCTCAAGTTCGCTCTAAGTTTCAACTATCAATGAAGGTTTTGTTGTTGTTTTAGGACAGCCATCAGTTCAAGAACTTCTTGTTGATTTGTTACGGTTTCATTCACAATTTTAGGTGCTCTAGCATGTAGTTTTAGTCACCATGGGTTAGCATACTAAAATAAAAGTAACACACCTAGAGATCTTTACAGCTGAAAATACAGAAGTTCTACACTCAACACACATGAAATTTAACACAGGTATTTTTGGTCAACATGACCCGAAAGAAACCTCCATAAGGAAGCCTAATAAATAGACGGTTGAGATCATTCCATCTCAAGTCTAATCAAAGGTTAAGATCATCCCATAATAATTTCACTCTCAAACCCACTTTGGGTTAAGTTCCCTAAGTTCATTTTATGTCTCCTAATTCACTCACAAAGTGAATTAATCATCATTTTAGACATAAATGACCAAATTTCACTTTTGACTTAAATCTCCTAAGTCAAAGTGAAATTAGACATAAAGTACAAGGCACAAAGTACATAGTACTTCCCACATGTGTTTAGGAGCTCACAAACACATCGAGAACACCTCCCAAGGTACATAATCTCAACAGTTTGAAGTGATCCTGCAACAGATTGAGTGGGGGCATTGATTCATACAAATTGATCCACGAGAGTGAACAAGTGGGATCTGGCAAAAAATTGCTCATAATGGGAAATCATTGCTTGTTGTGTCACACTAAAAAACAACCTAACCATTTATCGTGTGCATTTTTCTAAGCGAATACACAGAAGACATGGCACATCCAATAGGTGAGTTTATTCATTCACTCAGATCTTGATGAAGGGATTCATGGTTTCCATTTAAATCTGCTTCTCACAAGCCACCAATGTTGTTAAGAGACAGATCCGTTGAGTTGGGGATATGTGGTGCCATAAAATTGAGCCATGAATGTGAACGAGTGGGATCTAGCAAAAAATTGCTCATGTTGTGAAATCATTGCTTGTCGTCTCACACCAAAAAAAAACAACCATTTATCGTGTGTATTTTTCTCAACGAATACACAGTAGACATGGCACATCCAACAAGTGTCTCTATTCATTCACGCAAATCTTGATGAAGGGATTCATGGTTGCCATTTAAATCTGCTTCTCACAAACCACCAATGTTGTTAAGAGACAGGTCCGTTGAGTTGGGGATCTGTGGTGTCATAAAACTGTCAAAAAAATTGTTCAAAAGAGAATTGTTGCAATAGTCTACTTGTCTCGATCTAAGATGTTATCATATTTTTTAAAAGGATCTCTTCTACGTGGTAGACTTGCTTCAGTACATGCAGAAAGTAGGGCACTAGGGTTTCTCTACAGATCTATCTCTATGGATTCTGAGATTCAATTGGTTGATTACTCTGAAGACATGGACTCGGAAGAGGACATTTTTGTATCATATGGGTCACCTGATGTCAAGGTCTCTAGGGCCATGGGGGTTCGAGGCCTGAACACTTTATAACTACCAAAACTTTGGATAAAGGGGTTGCGGTCAATAGTCCATACAGATTTGTGCCCCCACACGTGCCATGTCCTGCAGGCAAAGTCTAGTTGGCAAGCAAAGGGCACTTCAGGCTATTCCTAGGTGGCCACGTTAGCAAAGGGTGATAGTGTTCATGTGACTGCAATCAATGTGGCCACAGGTAGGAGTAAAGGGCATGTCAGTCGACTCGAGGTGTTGGTTTCATCAGAACTATACAGTCTTTGGGATAATGACAAATGCAAGCCCTGGAATACTTCAACAACGCTTCAAGAGGACCCTGTGAAGCTGGGAGTGTATTATATTTAAAAACAATCATTTTTTCCACTTCTAGTGTGGATAAGTGTTACACCTTATATTGTATGAGGTTTTGCATTGTGGTTTTCATCACACTGATAGAATTTGTAATTGATACCCTTGGAGCTTTTTGGATGGATTGGGGGTACACACTCACTCTCTTTGCTTGGAGACGCTACTTCTTGGATGAGTTGGTATTTTGTGTGGTAGAGGAATCACTTCTCTTTGGTGGATGATCATGGTTGATGGTTTTCTCATGGTTTTGGATGCTACTTTCATGTTATTGTTTCATAAATCACTCTCTTGACATATGGATGTTTTCTACTCCATGTGTTATGTTCTTCTTGGAGCATCCTAGTGATCTTGCATGATGGTGATGTTACATTATTGATGTCACTAGGCGAGGGTGTACATGGTCCTCTTATGTTGGATGTGTGTGATGGGGGCATAATTGATGATTGGATGGAGTTAGCATTCTCTTATGTGTCCTTTCCTATGATGTTGATGTGGTGGGTTGATGCATGTTGCCTTGGTGGGATTCTCCTAGGTGGTATAACATTACGATATTAGACATCACATAGGGAAAATGTGTTTGATGATGTTAGTACCACTGTTGATGTACTTTTTCCTAAGTTTAAATTCGAGGGGCGCGGAGGATTACTACGTATGTTTCCATGATGATCTAAGGTTGGATGATGTATTTTTGAGTATTAGTCTATTGAAGGTGGTGCACTCTAGCTTCAAGCCTAGGTAGAGCTTATGTCTTATTATCATGGTGGAGTTTTGCTACAGAAATAACTTCTATTTGTTAAGTTTTTACTGTTGTTATTAGGTTATTTCCAAATTACATGAGCATTCAATGCATTTCCAAAACAACAGTATAAAGAGGATCACTGAAAGAAACACAATCACAAGGTACGCATTTTATCCTAGGAAACCCTCATGGGGGAGAAAACCCAGCAAAAACTTCCTCAATAATAGATTGCCAAGACTAAGACCAAAACACCAAAGACAAACCAAGACTGAGCACGCGCCTCTCTTCTCCTTCCTCCTGCAGCTGCAACTGCCTTCAAGATATGCGCACTAGATGAGTGAGTGAGTGTGTTCAAATCAGACACCATCCTCACATATAAATACAAGCTGTGAGGTGGTGCTAGGGTTGTGTCTCTTCACTTGGTGGAGCTGACTTCTCCTAGAAGTGGCTAAAACCACTTTATAATTACTAGGGGTCGACTTTACAAATACCACCAAACAAATACAGTTTGACCAATCCACAAAAAAGGATTTGATCTTATACAAGACCCAACTTGATCAATCCGCGGAAGGGGATTTGATCTATACAATGATAACTCAAATATAATTAGAATATTCTTCGAAGTTACAATATTTCAACACCCCCCCTTAACGAGAAGGGTATTATACTGACATGAATCAATACAACATCATCAAGAGAAGGAGAGGGTAGCATCATCATTAGCATCTAGAACACAAACCGACACATCTATAAATCATCAAAAGTTTTTCTCAACATCAATATCATCATCGTTTACAACATGGAGCTGGAGTAACATCATCATCATCATCAAAACATGAATCTGGAACATCAACATCAATAGCACGAAGCTGGAACAACATCATCAACAGCACCAAGATGGAACAACAACATCAACAGTACGAGGCTGGAATAACAACATGTGGCAACAGAATGAGGCAAGTGCATCAACAACAACATTTGTGGTACTCTGACAGACCATCCTTACCGGACCTTCGAGATCTTCCCAAGAATCATAAGATTCCCTAGGATATAAAATCCTAACAAGCTACCACGTGGTACTCTGACAAACCATCCTTACCGAACCTTCGGGATCTACCCAAGAATCATAAGATTCCCTAGGATATAAATCCTAATGGAGTTACCACTACTGACCACAACTGGCATATACATGCACAGGTACTCTAACAGACCGTCCTTACCGGACCTTTGGTATCTACCCAAGGATGATCAATCCCCTAAGATATAAAATCCTAACAGAGCTACCCGTTGTTGTTCGGGACACCATAGTATCATCAACATCACTCCCTCTTTCCAGGGAGGTCGTTTCGGACTACACAGAGCTTGTCTCGAAAGTACTCAAACTTCATACAAGACAGAGACTTGGTCAACACATCTACAGCTTGCTCATCCGTACCAACATATTTGAGCTTTACAACTCCCCTCTACACCATATCACGAATGTAGTGGTACCGGATCTCTATGTGCTTCGACTTATCATGGAACATTGGGTTCTTTGTCATCTTTATACAACTCTGGTTATCACATAGAATCACGGTGGCTTCCATCTCCAAATCGAACAGACCTGTCAACCATAGTTTTAAAAATCGATCGAACCGAAACCGACCGATTTGACCGGTTTGATGGTCGACCGGTTCGAACTGGCCAATAACCAGAACCGGTCGACCAGTTTATGACGAAATCGGTCGATTGGGTACCAAATCGACCGGTTTGGTACCAAACTGATCAATTCCGTCCAAACAGTCAAGGCATATTCAAATGGATGCAGATCCACTATTAGGGCCCTGCGATCCGATTCCAGAGTTGGACATGGCAGACCCTAGTGGAACTACAGGCAGGCGTAGCCGTATACCTTGTGTGCCTCGTCGTACTTGTACTACTACAGCTAGTGCAACTTCAGAACCTACAGTCATAGATGTCCCTGATGATGATGAGTGGCCGAGTTCAAGTCAGAGTCAAAGACAGATGATGATGCCGAGGGCGAGGATGGTCATGTCATTTCTACTTCTAACAATAGTGTTGATTGATCATTGATCATGTTGATCAATGAGATAGTGACTTGTAGTCTTGACTCTTGTTAGTATGTTATTTGTTGTTGTAGAGGCCATTTAGAGCCTCCTTGATTATGTATTTATGTTCCGATCTAGATATGTATTGCACTTGGTGCCATTTTGATATATTCATGAGCATACTTCGGATATGTTGTCTCTAATTGTCTCTAATGCTTTGGAAACATGATTTAAAATCTCAAAAATATATTTTTTTCATTAAAATTTAAATATTTTTTAAAAACTCAGTTCATTGAAACTGGTTTTGGTTCCAGTTCCGATTGGACCCTCGACCAGTTTCGGTTCCGGTTTTTAAAACTATGTTGTCAACAACTTCCAAAGCCATATGGATTCACAACTAGTAGAACATGTTGCAATGTACTCCACTTCTGTCGTGCTGAGAGAAATACTGGATTGCTTCTTGCTTTGCGATGAAGTCATGGATGACCCCAAACTGAAACAACATCCTGAAGTGCTCTTTTTGTCTAAAGCACTTCCAACCTAATTTGAATCAGTATAACCATACAATCTAAAGTCATGATCTCTAGTATAACAAAGACCATAATCCAACGTACCCTTAAGGTATCTCCTCACATGCTTTGCAGCTACAAGGTGAACATGTATGGGTTCCACCAGATACTAACTCAAGGTGTTCACAGCAAGGCATATATCTTCCCTAGTATTCGTCAGATACATCAATGATCCAATAATCTGTCTGTATAGAGTAGCATCAACCAACTCTGATGAAGTATCAACCAGGAGCTCCAAATTCATTTCCATGGGTGTGTTCAAGGCTTTACATTCCAACATGTCAAATCTCTTCAATATTTCAAGAGCATACTTCCCTTCGTTAAGGAAGATCCTCTCTAAGCTCTGCCAAACTTCAAGACCTAAGAAATAATGCATTGGGCCTAGGTCTTTCATCTCAAACTCTGCTGCAAGCTTCTTCTTACAATCTGTGATGAGCTTTTCTTCTCCTGTTAAGAATAAATCATCCACATATAGTAGCAATATAACTGGCTCATCGTTCATAACCTTGAAGTATAGGTTACGATCAGATTTACTCTTAGTAAAACCCAAGCTTGTCAAGAAACTATCAATTCTACCATACGAAGCTCTAGGAGCTTGCTTCAACCCGTACAAAGCTTTCTTAAAGCTGCAGACATGAGTCTTTCTATCTTCAACTTCAAACCTTTGTGGTTCTTCTATATACACTTCTTCTTCAATAACACCATTTAAGAAGGTTGTTTTCACATCCATCCAGATGGTTACAAGAGACAACCACAAGGGGACCAATTCCCAAGGTACCCCAAAACTCTACAATTAGATCCAAAGTTAAGACGGATCTATGCTAGTATATATTAATAACAATTACCATGGAGATGTTCAACATATGTTCTACTTAAAAGGAAACATGAGCATGCTTTAATTCAAACAAGTAGGAAATCACTCTGGTCGATTTAAGTTGCAGATTTAAAATAATGTGTATATTTATGATGCTTACATTTTGGCAGTTGCTAAAAACAACTTCTTCATGGGCCAAACGTATCTTTCATAAGAAGCAAACAAGGACTCTAAAAGGATTCAAGGAAGACAATGTGTTATTACTTGTCATCTCTAAATAAACATCAAATAAATGCATTATGGACTCACTATAATAATTCTGGCTTTGACCTAGGGAAGCTCATAGTTCTCACATAACTCAACATCCATGTTTTCATTATGGCTTGGGAGGGTATGCACAGATGGCTTACAAATTTTCAATCAACATGATCTAGTCTCTTATGTTTTGGTATTGACTTTGACTTTGAGCTACCAAAGCTCAACACACTTCTATAACTCGACACCTATGTACCAATCATGGCTTGGAAGGGTCTGCATGACACCTTACAAATTTTCAATCCTCGCAATCCAATCTCTTTAAGTTTTTACTCATAAGAGTCCCAATGACCCAAGGCAATTTATACTCAAGTTGAGAATCCATGGTAAAATCCCATCAGTGCATCTTTGTGTGACATAAAGAGAGGACAATCCATACTACATGTAGGTGCATCAATTCAACCGCATATTTGAGTGACTTGATTGTAGGTTAACAAACAAAAAAATCACAATTCCCTGGTGATCTCACTTCCAATCTGTTAAATCCAATTTACATCAACATTGGAGATGAATGGGTTGTATTTCTCTTCACTTGTCTTGGTTTCCAAAACCATTCCTTGAAAGATCCAAAAGTTGTACTCAAGTTGAGAGTCAATGGTAAAATCCCATCAATCCATCTTTTTATGATAATTATATGCCACACCCAATTTTCATTTCATTATTGTATAAGAGTACTAATATTTTGGACTAAGTTTTGATATCATTAATGTTCACTATCACAATAATATTTCTATTGAGGCAATACAATCTATATTAGCTTTGGAGGTCCCGCAATTGTATTCTATTAATTTCCGAGAATGTAGAAAGGAGATATGAGAATAACTGGAACTTTTCTATTTTTTGAAAAGCCCATCCTTCCCATATGGATGCACATGATTTTAAAAGTCGAAATGAACTTTCAACTTCTTAACTTGACACGCTTCAACTTCCCAACTTTTCACTGCATATGCCTACATGTCAACTTTTAAGCCACTACAACACTAAATTTATTTATTTGCAATAATCATATCCTAAGATGACAATTATAATAGATGGTGTTGTGACGAATAAAATTTAAACAATAAAGGGTAAAGTAGTAGTAGTAATAATAATAATAATGAAGTATCACAGTTCACACCCTTTCAACTCATGACCACCATTGTAAATTTATGTATTATCACAAGGATCATTGTAAATTAGCTATCTATTGTTCAATCATTCTCTATATGCATTTGCAGATATACTGAGTTATTCATAAAAGCACAATTATGCTTCTTACATTGGTATCAAAGCCAACAATTTGGCAATTGGGTTTAGCTCAGATGGTTGAGAGGAATGACTGTTATCCTCCCCACCTATGTTCAATTCATGCAAGTGACATGCTGAGCTCTTACCAAGTATATTGTTGTAATGGCATTGAGCCTTGTTGTTGACAGGCCTTGTGCCCTAAAGATTCTAGGGTTTACCCTGGGTACCATCCTTGAAATGAAGGGAAGTACTCTAGTGTTTTCCCTGCACAACGTAACCTTGAAAAAAAAAAGCGAAGCCAACAATTTGGAAAAAGCATCCAAACCATTCCCCCACTCACCTTTTCAACTACCACTCTACATTTTGTAAGTTGTGAGCTATGAATTCCAAAAATGGTCATTATTATGGAATGCCACAACCAAATGCTAGACTAACCTTCTAGACTATATGCTTTGTTTGTGCAACAAAGTAGGATTACACAGGAGCATTGAAAATAAATATGTTTTATGCCAATATTACTAGAGAAATAAAGAGAAATAAATGTCCTCGGGGATACTCATGAGGAAAACACAAAGAAGGAAGCAAAACCAAAGCCCTCACCCACCACAGAGGTGCCTAAAACTAAAGAAGAAACCCCTTGGTCATGAAAAAGAACTCTGCATATCAAATAAACTTCCCTATCTGACTCAATAGGTAAAACAATGACAAAAACAATGCATTGTGAACTATTTAAAAGATTCTCTAGAACCTCTAGCCAAGGTTGATGATTGCTTCTCTAATGAAGAAAAGAAAGATGAAGAAGAGAAGCTTGCAAATGAACCGACCAAAAGGTCGCACACAAAGTCACATGATTTTGTTACTCAACCTTCTATGAACTTGAAAGGGATCGTTGATCATAGGAAGATACACTTGTTCAAGGAAGGTCATGTATGTGGATGGAACGTTCCAATAACTATTGGAGGAAGCTATGTGGCACAAAAATTGGCTTTAATCAATGGAAATGAATCAAATTTTTTAGTGACTTTCACATGCAAGGATATTATAATTGAGACGTCGAGAGGACTAAAAAAGAGCAGTGTCAAGGGGAAGCACTTATAAACATGTGGTACAACAAATAAAATGATTTGCTAATGCTTATTTGGTTAGGTTGGGCAGG
>JASDQU011249663.1:12703-24470 GCA_032191745.1 Picea mariana
TTGGCTTTAATCAATGGAAATGAATCAAATTTTTTAGTGACTTTCATATGCAAGGATATTATAATTGAGACGTCGAGAGGACTAAAAAAGAGCAGTGTCAAGGGGAAGCACTTATAAACATGTGGTACAACAAATAAAATGATTTGCTAATGCTTATTTGGTTAGGTTGGGCAGGTTGATCCCCTATTCAAGGAACAAAAAAGCTTTCAATAGTAGAATTCCTCCAACTTGGATGTGTAGGAGGGGCAACCCATTTTCAAGAAGACAAATACAAACCTTGTTTTGAAATCCATACCCCTAACTATACTGACAAAGGTAATATAATGTCTCTATACAGAGAAATTACAGCATTCTCTTTAAAATTGAGAATGAGGTTACTCATTCAACAAAACCAATGTGCAAATTTCAAAATTCAAGGAACTCACAGATTATGAGTCGAATCTAAATGATTTGAAAAGGGAATGTAAAATCCTTGTGAAATTCTATTCTAAAAAGAGTGACTTCATTAAGAAACTAACAATAAGCTCCTTTGGTTTTAGAATCAAAAGTTTAACTATCTGACCGGAGGTTATACCGCAAATACTTCTTTGGCTCATTATTGCCAAGACAACAACCTACTTTGTTCTCAAATTTTTAATGCATTGCGATGAAATTGTAATCCTACTACAATGATTCAAGCAAAGTGGCAATATGTTCATTGCATACACATCTCGGGAAACCCTTTAGGTACTTCCCCTCATTTCGAGGATGGTACAGAAGGTATAATGTCTCTAAATTGAGAAATTAGAGCATTCTCTTTAAAATTGAGAATGAGGTTACTCATTCACCAAAACCAATGTGCAAATTTCAAAATTCAAGGAACTCACAGATGATGARTCKAATCCAAAWGATTTGAGAAGGGAATGAGAAATCCTTGTGAAATTATATTCTAAAAAGAGTGACTTCATTAAGAAACTAACAATAAGCTCCTCTTCTTTTAGAATCAAAAGTCTGACTATCTTACGGGAGGTTATACCACAAATACTTCTTTGGCTCATTATTTCCAAGACAACAACTTACTTTGTTCTCAAATTTTTAATGCATTGCGATGACATTGTAATCCTACTACAGTGATTCAAGCAAAGTAACAATATAGTTATTGTAGACACTTTTTTTATGGAATACACATCTCAGGAAACCCTCCAAGTACTTCCCCTCATTTCGAGGATGGTACAGAAGGTAAACCGACCAACTGCATTTTTGTCAACCTAACCCGATGGCGACATCGTGTGAGGCCCAACAATATCTTATTCACTATGTATGTCCAAGAACTTGACCCCATGACCTCTTGTTTGTAATTCATAGCTTTCAAACACTCAAGCTAACCCACCAAGCTCGTTGCAAACATCACTTATTCCTACAATCCCTAAATAAAAAAAATGAATGTTCATGTACCATTAAATCCCACACCAACACTAGAAAAACAACACATTGTTGTTCATGTCAATCATAGGTTGCTAAGAGAATACCACATATGGGACTTAGAAGGTAGATTTATGCTCAAGATTTCAAATGAGGCAATGCGTGTTTTTTCTTGCGTATCCCAACAACTTATGTTTTTCACACAAAATGAACATGAACAAGAGTGTAAAGAGTATGACATTGAACAAATGTTAAGTGATCTTTACCTAAATATGAAGGGAAAAATTACCGAACATGGCCATTGAATAAATAGCTTTACAAAAATCAAATAGTAGCATCAAAGTCAACAAATATAGCTTCTTCCAAGTCTAGGACTCTCTATAGCATAAACAAGTTTTGATGTTGAATATCCTCAGATCAATGCAATGAATAAGGGAATCATAATTGGAAATCGATGGACATCTTTCAAGATCCATGTTTCATCTCTCAACATCCTCACATTAGAAGGAATAACTCCTACTTGTGATGATTGTTGAAAACACATTGATGAAGTAGACCACACAATGAGAGAAGTTACAAATGAAGATGTCAGGGGATCAATCGAGAGATTTATGGAGATAATTATGAAAATAGTTGAATGAAATGCTCAACCAATATTTAATCATGACATATTTGTTATGGTCACCTATTCTATATAAAAGCACCTATTGATAATTGAAAAAGGCACATGGATAATGAATGATTTAGTAGACTTTACCCCCTTTTGGAGTTTCTTGAGTGTAAATTCTCAATGTCCCTTGCTTGTGTCTAAATTATTTGTATGCTACACATCTTAAATTCCCATCATTTGGTACTAGAGCCAAGGTTGCTCATGCTAGAATTGTTGAGATCTTGTTACTCTACAAATCCAAAGCAACAAGTGTGAGATCAATTATATGTTGTATGAAAGATCGAATCACCCCTGAATTAATGCTATTGTTGATACTATTAGTGATCCAATCACTTTTCGATTGTTGATATTATTATTTGGAACAGCAACATGAAGACTATATGTAAGCAATTGCTATTAAGAAGAGAACAGTTTCTAGCAATAACATTGTTGATTTGTGATTCTAAAGACCAAGCAAGGAGTGAAAACATGGAGACAAAGTAGGATGTCATCTATATTGCATCTTCTCTTTAAGTTATTATGAATGTTACCAAAATATTCTTATGAAATGGGAACGAATGTCTTTTAAGAATCAATCTATTTGTTCTTGCAGTGGCAACGAGAATAAATTTGAAAATTGATAAAAGTTCAAAAAATGGAGAAACTAGTTGAAACATCCCTAAGTAGATAGGTGTCTTGTTGGAAATTACTAGTTCTCCAACAAGAAAAATTTTATGTAGGTATCCAAATGAAGAATAATGCAAGAATGAAGAAGACAAAAAAAGAATGTAAAAGCAAGACAAGAAGAAATAAGACAGCCAAGGGAAGCAAGAAGACAGCCACCTAGGCACAAACAAAAGACACAAGTTACAAACTTTCGGTGAGTAAATGGAAATGTGCAACAAAATCAAACAATGAAATGAAGCAAAGTAAAACAAAAAAAGAATGAAACAAAAGTGCAGTGAAAGTGAAGGCAAGAAAGATGAAGCAACAAAAGCAAGGTAATAATAAGAAGCGAGTGTCAAAGAAGCCAATAAGTCAATCTATGGAAAACAAAGTCCCTTGGAAGTTTGATGATCCCTCTTGATAATTTTTCTTTATGATGGAAGAGAAGATGGCCATAGTCCTACATTTAAGTATTTAAAATGGTTGAAAACTTATTGTATGTACCTAAAACAAATGAGATGTAAAGATGCAATTGGACATATGACAAACATACCCCCATAATGATGATTGTTGATGGTGGTGAAACAAAAACCACTTGCGACAAATGACAGTTCATGGTAAGTCAAAAACCACTTGAGAATTATAATGGTTAAGCATAACCCACAAAAACACAAGATACGGTTCAGGGTAAACCAAAAAAAACCTAAGATAATTGGTTATGGTGAAGAGTAATAAAAGGTTTGTGATTTGGAATTGTCGATGAACCATGTATGTGAAAAGGTTTCCTAGAGAACCAATAAATATCATAGTTAGTAACTCATACATTATGGTGGATGGTGAGTTTCTCATATGGACATCAACAAACATGATGTTCATATTTTGCAAGGAACCAAATAAAAGAAAACCCAAGATGAACATTGAATGGACTACATGTGAAGAGAATATATGAAGAAGATGAATATTGGATCAGTTCAAAGGATTGGTTAAAGCGATGAAAGATTAATGAAATCACAAATATCCATTAAGGGGGAGTATGAAGAAATAACTCCTACTTGTGATGGTTGATAAATATATTGAAATATGATAACGAAGTAGACCATACATAATGCCTACATATGAATCAAAAATGAGGACAATGAGAGAAGTTGGGAATGAGGATTTCACGGAATCAACTGAAAAATTTATGGAGATAGTTATGAAAATGGTTGAATGAAATGCTCAACCAATATCTAATTATGACATGTCTGTTATGGTCACCTATTCTATATAAAGGGATCTATTGTACATTGGAAAAGACACAAGTAATGAATTATTAAGTAGAATTTTCCTCTCAAGGGTTTCTTGAGTGTAAATTCCCAATGTCCCTTGCTTATGTGTCTAAATGATGTGTATGCTATGCATCGTAAATTCCCAACAACATTTGCAATAGTTACCTAAGAAATGCCCCACATAGGTTCTTCAAAGGGTTTGAGATTGAAGATGAAATTCACTGTAATGGTCAACCTTGGTATCTAAAGTGTTGGCCAATAGGTCAAACACTATAATTAAATGGCAATATACTTGTCAATTGGGTCTAGCATGAGTGGTTGTGTGATGGAGTGTCATCCTCCCCACCCAAGTTCTATTCTCGTAAGTGACATTAAAACTTACATACATAAAATAGTCTGATCAATTAGGTCTAGCCTGAGTGGTTGTGTGATGGAGTGTCATCCTCCCCACCCAAGTTCTATTCTCATAAGTGACATTAAATCTTACATATAGAAAATAGCACAACATAAAGAGAGATTCAACACACAAGAATGTGATATTTACCCTAGAAAACCAATTGGGAAAACCAGTATTCAATTGGATTTTGTAAAGCTCTTTATTTCTCGACAAATGCACAAGTTATTGTATCCTTGGGTTCTTTGGTCCATACTTAGTCTTCACATGGGAATTTGGGCAGCAACTCCTCTCACTCTCGGCCAAAGAACCTCGATTCCTTTGTGGTGCAAGTGTAAATAGGAGAATAGCTCAAACGGGGGTTGAAGTTGTAACGTCAGGCATCCCCAACTCTTCAGCGTCCCCAAGTCCAACGTGTTTCTCCTCTTTTGTCTTTTTCCAATTAATATTGGAGGAATAGTGTCTCACGTTTAGAATTTTTTTAATACACATTTTTCTCACTTTCTTTCTCCATACATCTTTTCATCCATGTACATTTTCCATGCTTTAATTAAGAATACTTGATTAATGCAGGTGTGGACACCAATTGGGATGGCATGGGGCGCTTCACACCATCGACCTTGTCTCCTACCTCACCCATAGCCTCAAACCTTGCATGTACCGGTCCTCATAAAAACTATGCCAATAGCCAATTGTGTTGTCATGCAGATCCAATTCGGATCAAATTTCCTCAAAAATAATAATATTTTCCTTTAATAATATTACAAGAACTTTTGATAGTGCAAAACTAAATTATCATTCTAAACTCTAATAGTACCATGACTTCATCTTTTGCTTTATTTAGTTTCAAATTAATTTATTGATCAATTAATAATGTTTAGACTTATTTATGCTTTGAAGTTTAAACACAAAAAATAGCACAAGTTCAAATGTGGAAGGCAAGTGTTGGTTATACTCTAATGACATAGCCACCATTCTATTGTGCAATCCTATTGACTTTTTCTTCCCTAATACCATAAGTTGTAATATCAAACTGCCATATAGCAATAGAAATACTCATTCTTACTTAAATATGGGAAGCATTTCAACTGAATAAAAAGCACATTGACTTTCCATTTTATTTTCTCCATTGTGTTAAAAATAACCTGCTCAATACCTAAATATTCTTCAGTTTACTGCTATTGTAACACAAGTACATAGTTGATTTGTCCTTCGGATATCTTCTACTTAAGCATTGCCTCGTATAAGTAGGAGTTGTACACAGCTCAGTCCCAAAACTAGGCCAAGTTAGCTAATCCCAATAAAAACTCATTATTGAGAAGAGTCTTTCAGCAAGTTTCACTTGGTGAGTCAAAAATTCATTGATATCAATGTATAAGGAAAACAGCAAAAAACACATCTTTACCAACTGTTTTTGTGAAGAATCTTCCCAGCAATGTTGCAGAGACAAGTGCATGTTTCCAGCACATGGTGAGGTAACTTTACAAAACTTTCACATAAAAATCAAGAGAGAAAATCTCCAACAACCATCAAACAAAATGGAAGCAACAATGTAACAAACTGCCAGCCTGTTCCAGTGACACACTGCGGGATTTTCACATCAAAATCAAGAGAGAAAATCTCCAACAAGGCAAAAACAAAGAAGAAAAATTAGTGTATGAACTTGGGTATTCTTAAAAGACATACTAATATCTCCAAAATATCCTACACGAATTGTTGTTTCTAACTTCATGTCCTCTGCCCATTCCCACTCTACTTAACGCATGTGGCAGTAATAGATGTGTTTTTTGCTCACCCCACTACAGTTAGTTCCAAACCTACCCTGAAGAGCGCAGATTGGAAGAAAAATGTCCATGACCAAGCCAAAAAAGCAATGGATGTGTATATTTGAATACACCATTGAGACCAAGTAATTGAGTAATTCCAGCTACAGAATTCAAAGACATGATGTGATATGCTTTCTGTGACGACAATTCTAGAAATCTAAATGATGCAAAATGCTTCCTTCCCCCTTCAAATGCCCACACAACCACACAGGATCATTTGGCATCTTATACATCTTTATGTTGATTTTTACCTACAACTCAGCACTGAAATGTTTGCCAAATAATTTATTAAAAAACTCAGAAATTAACTTGCTGATATAATTCTGATAAATTATGCAAAACACATACAGCTGAGTTATAACACCAGAAAATCACAGCGGAAACATACACAGAACCAAGCATAAAAATAGGACAACACCAGATGCACCCTGGAAACCCCAGTGTGGGGAAAACCAGCAAAGAGGGGGCTTTATTATGGCTCTAGAGAAATTATTACAGCAGAGCTGGAAAACACAGAAATTTCTTACAGGAAATTTCTGCTGAAGAATTCACTCTTCCTCACCCAACTCAGCCCAGCAAACTGCTGTACGGCCCAGGTACAATTCAGCCTGTACAGCCCTCACTGTACGGCCCTCGGTGATTTCCCATTTCTCTGGCTGCTGAACTTGGCCCCAACTCAGCCTCACGTTCACTGCTGAAACAGATCAAGAAACAGCCTCTCTTCTCAGTTATGTAAGGCCCAGAGTATGGCCAGCCTACTGCTGGAACTGTATGGCCTATGTGCAGCCCTGTACCTTGCTGTCCAGACTTGCTCTCAAGTAGACCTCCTCAAGCAGCTTGCCCTTCTCTCTTCTCAGCCAAGCGCCCCTCTTCTTCTCACCTGCTCAGCTCACAAATGAGAATGTTGTGTTCTCTCCACCCTCAGCCCCTCCTTTTATCTTTCTTCCAGCCTCCATTTGCCTTGAGATGTGTGCCCAAGTTTGGGCCTCAATGGCTGAGATTGGGGCACCCCCCTTGGGCTGAACCCCACTCTTCACTAAGTGGTGCGCCCCCTTTGGATAGAGTCCCACAAAGCACTCAGCCTCCTCATGAAGTGCGCCCTCTCTCCCTGGGCCCCACGTTCCACTGACAAGCAAGATTGTTGATTTGCCTAAGTTAAACTTAGGCAAAGATAATAATGCTGATCTGGGTTAATTTGGGTGTCCATCAGCATGCCTAAGACACATAGGCCGATGCGGAGACACCTACCAAGCTAAAAATCTAACACTTTATATCGGTCTTTTTTCATACTTATGTGGGAACTTGATTTTGACATTATTGTTAGTTTATAATTTTGAAAAAAATTGAAAAAATGGATTTCTATTGTATCCCACAGTTTACTGATATTTTCACTAATATGTCTGATGTCCTCAGGTCAAGACACTCAACGATTTTTTACACTGGTAGGAACCAAATACCTGCCTTTACAGGAGATCATTGACATAAGGTTGGAGCAGTAGTTGCATTCACCCAAACTTTCTTTTATGATCAAGGCATCGTGCAAATGGGGAGGTAATGAGAGGTATGTTTGAATACATTGATGATAAGGGTTTCCTTAACAATGAAACTCAAAGCCTAGCCATTGCAAGGTTCAAAATTACAAGGCCCAAAATAAAGTGTTTCCTGTAGTAGCACAATCAGATTGAAGAAGACTGTCATCAGGTACCTTGATTTATTCTTTTAATTCTTAAATCTTGAATAATGATACTCTATATTTGTTTATTATTATTAATTTTATGTAGCATGGCATACCATGTATGCTAGGTATACGGTGGATAAACTCTGAAAGTGATACTCTAGAACTAGACATGTAATTCATCCGGTTGTCTGTGTGAGTATGATTGAGTACATACAGTCTTACAAACACAACCACTTCTCCAAAAAGCATTTGAATGATCTAGTATATGTCCACTGTAATCTCTAAGTTCAAATGAAGCAATTGAATGGACAGATATTGGAATCTTGATTATTTTAAGATTTCAATTCTCAACTAATTACTATTTATTATTTTCATTTTTTTCTATTTACCTAAACAGAACTTTTCAATATTGACACTACAAGAAGCACTAATAATCAACAAGTTCAACAATATTGATTCAACATCAGATTGGATTGATAACACTGGGCTTAAGCTGCACAATAAGGGGAAATGGGTACAATTTTCCAAAGCAGATACCACTGGAAACAAGTTAAATTTTTATACCAAGGTAAGTGGTTTTCCTTAGGCTTGGTCACTTTGGCTAGAGAAATGTGACCCCCCGTGTATTTCATAAAATGAAAAGTGACTTAAGAAATAAAAGCTAAGTGGGTCTCTTATTTAAGTTGGGTGAATGAAATATTAAAAAGTGATTTTCATGTGCACTTTATTTCCACCGATGATCTAACTCATTGTGAGCCATTGGATCATTGTGAGCCATTAAATGTTTCTCATGAATCCATTGAAAACACTTTTGCACATTCGTTGAAGAGAGAGAGCAAGGGAGAAATTGAGCAGGAAAAAGATTATTGCAGCAGAGAAGGGGCACACTATCCAAGGCAAAGATAGGCATGAATCCAAGTGACCGTACAGTATGTATTTTGGGCACAGAAATCGAGGGACAGCCTGCACAGAAATCGAGGCACCATTCCAGCATTAAATGTGTCATACTGTGTACGGATTCTGTACAGCAAGAGGCACAGAAATCAAGGAGATGTCATACAGCATTGAATGAAGTTCTGGGTGGCCGTACAGTACTGATTTTCCAGCTGAGTGGGCTCAGAAATCGAGGCAGCTGTTGGGTGCAATTTTTTGTGGAATTTGGGCATGAATTCCAAGGAGATAAGTTTGTCATTAATGCTGAATTAATTCTGCTGTACATTTGAATTTCCAGATGCTTGATTAATAATAAAAATCTGCCCTCTCTGAAGAACAGGGTTCCCCCACCCTGGGTTCTTTTCCTGGGTCATTTTTGGACCAAAATTTCTTATGT
The DNA here is from genome assembly GCA_032191745.1 of Picea mariana. Lineage (NCBI taxonomy): Eukaryota > Viridiplantae > Streptophyta > Pinopsida > Pinales > Pinaceae > Picea > Picea mariana. The sequence goes on from JASDQU011249663.1 coordinate 21,916, forward strand.
ACTGTGTTCATTTATTGCTAGGTTGTTTCTGCATTTAATTTCCAGTCACAGAAGATTGTCTCTTGTGTTTCAAATTCAGAAATTTCAATTCCAGAATTTAATTTATGTTGTGATGAAATTATATCAGGTGGGTTGGGCATTAAACTATGGGAGTGATAAGGTGTGATTGAAACCAGGTTGGGCACATCTATTTTCTTCAAAACATAACCCCCCAAAATTTGGAATTAAGGAAACATTGTACTAAAAGATACAAAAAATATAAATATCTAAAAAATTAGAATTTTTTTTATAAATAGAACATTATCTTGAAATAAGAATAAATTTTCTAGAAGTTCCCTCTTTTTTCTACTGTCATTGAAGTCAAATTAGTGTCTAAGCATCATTGTCAAAGGTTGAATAGTAATTTTAGTTCATTGGGTGGGTCCCAGTATTCCTTTCCCTAGCCAAAATGCAATTTTTGGAGGTCGAAGTGAAGACTTTAGGAGGTGCAACACGCCTGAAATGCCACATGGTGTTTCTGCTTGCATTTTCAAATCATGGAACAAGATGAAACATGCACATTTCCTAGCGTTTCAGAGGTCGAAGTGCAGGGGGGTCAGGGGTTTCCTGCAACACGGCACTGAGCCCATCATTCACAAATGAGGACTTCAATTTTCTCAACATCAAGGCAGCCGCATCAAGAGCAGAAGCTTTTGCTTCCCATTCCCGAGTCTTGGCTCATCTCTTAACTTTTTTTTCTTCATGACATGGTCCATCATCCATGTTGTTTTGAAGTAGGTACACTATCACGTTATCGTCTACGTAGTTTGGACTTTGAAACAAGTTTATAATAATTTGCATATGTACAATGTAAATTTGCATATTAATGGGAATTTTTTTGGCAAAATTTACTATTTTTCTAAAAAGTATTTGACAAGTTATTGTCTTACTCTCTAAGTCCTTGCCCTCCAGTCTAGCTACTATAAGCTGGATTTACTCCTTTTTTGGCCAAATGGCTTAGAATAGTCATTTGAATCGTTAAAAATATACTACAAAGACATCCCAGTAATATCTATCTATAGGGATAGCTTTAGACACGGCTTTATGCAGAGCAAAGTTATGAACATAATCTAAAATATGACTTTCATACCAAGGTTAGCATGATGGATGATACCAACCCTAACTCTATATTACATGATGTCAACTGTGAACTAAGTAGTTGCTAGAACTGAATCTTGTATTTCAATCAGGGTTGCCGAACCATCCCCCCCCCACGGTCCGGACTCTGAACCGTGCTCCGAGCAGGAGCGTCCCCAAACCTCGCTCCGACCCCCTGAACTGCATTGCCACCTCCTTAACCGTGCTCCCTGCCAACTGTCGAACCGTCGCGCTCTCGAACCACTCCCGAACCTGCAGACAACGCTCCGGAGACGCTCCAAACCACGCTCCCAAACCCACGCAGACGCTCCCCAAAAAAAGTCCATGAAAAAGTTTTTTTTTTATTTTTTTGCTTTGTGGGTGGGCCCTAGGGCATTTTTAGGATTAGAGAGGGGAGATAAAGCACAATCTCTCCCTCTTCTTCCTCATTGTTTCATATTTGAGTTGGAGTTGAGAGGGAAGGAGCTCTTGGTGTTGGCTTGGTGTTGGAGCAAAGTTGGAGAGCTTGAAGAGGATTTGTGAGAGCTTGGAGGAGACAACAAAGGGTTCCATCTACTTGCAAATCATTGGAGATTCATCAAAATAGGTATGCCCAATGTATATTTTTTGTTGAAATTTTGAATATTGTTCACAAAATGTCTTGTTTATTATTATATTTTTGTCTTCTCCTACATTTTCCCATTCCCCCTTCCTCATTCTATTGCAGGTTGTTCATCTAAAACTTGAAGAAAATGTTTTTCTTGTGGTGTTTCCTTCCATTTTTGGTTCTCATGGTGTTGATTGGGAGTAGGCATGTGAATAAAGAAGATGATAGTGGTCATTCTCATAGTGACCCAGACTACCCAATGAATGAAGGAGAGGAGGGTGGTGAAGGGGGTGACAATGAAGTTGATAGTGGCAAAGCTTCATTAACCCCCTTGTGGAGGTATGTCACAAAACTTGAGGAGCGTAGAGGTGGTGGAACCACTAAGTTTTTATGCCCACATGGTTGTCATCCAAGAAAACCTTATAGCAGTTCATACACCCGTGTGAGGAGGCATCTTTGTGGGGTATTAGACAGTGATGATAACAGAGGGTCCATTGGTATTGCAATTTGCCCTAAGATAACACAAAAAGAGAAAAAAAACTACATCAAGATAGAGGAAGTTGCACAAAGAATGAATACTAAAAAACAAAAGGTTCAACCTGATGCATCTTCTTCCTTTTCATCTTCTTCACTTGGTGGAAGGTCCTCACTCAGTGGAAGTGGAAGTGGAAGTAAGAGAACCATAGAAGATTTCCTTGATATTACTGGCAGGAAGGAAGTGGATGCAAAAGTGGCAAGGTTTCTTTATGAATGTGGTGTGCCATTCAATGTTCTCTGCTCCCCTTATTGGCATTCCATGGTTAAAACCATCAACAAAGCCCCCATTGGATAC
>JASDQU011249664.1:0-24759 GCA_032191745.1 Picea mariana
ATACTTATGTTTTAAGTTCTTAAATCTTAAAGTTAGCCTACTACTTATTTCATCGTGTTATTAGATTTATCATTGAGAAGAAGTAGAAGAAATGTGTAAATAAAAATCAATGAAATAATGCTAAAACAAAGTTGTTAATGTGTAAGTGTTTGAATAAATTGTTAATTTCTTAGCATCCCGTGGATGGGTTCTACAAGCGTGACCGATCTTGCAAAGTCTCGATTGGTTCGAGTCCCAACTTCTTGTACCCAGATCTTGTCGGGAACATGCACAAAGAAAAATAAATGAAGAGCAGACTATTATGATACCACTGATGTAGTTTTAGGAGTCGAACGAACAGATTAACAGACTGAACACAATAAACACAGAGATATGGACAACAACACAGATATCTACTGAACAATATCTTCTATTGAATAAATGAAATAGGTTGAAACTATAAAACTACAGAACTGAAACAACTTGCTCGAATGGTGGTAGTGTTGGCAGCCACACATGATTTTTGATACTTAACACGATCGAAAGAGATTACACCTTTCTGTAGTTGCCATCACCTTCGATTTGTAAATACTTTTTTCTGAGTTTCGAAGCGATTATTGGATTAAATCTTACCTTATTGAATCTTTATCATTCACATTTTCGTTTGTTTTAGTTTTAATTCATGACTGTAAGCATGAATTCAAATATAAAAACTTGGATCGTTTTCATAAACGTTTTCCATAGAAATATCATTTTAAAATCCACCCATATGTGATTAAAATTCAAATCTTGTGAAATGGTTGATTAGCCCATTATCGAATTTTTGTTTTATTAGAGTTGTTATGAATTCAATGGTTCAATAATTCATTGTTGAAATTTTTTGATGCATGAAGAACCTTGGTTAACTGTTGATATTACTTCTCATGAGTTTAAGTGTCATTTCAACATTCATGCAAATGAGTAAAGGCATGTTGTACTTGTGTTTTCTCCTTACCTTGCTGGCCGAAAACATTAATGAAGCTATTCATTATGCGCATAGGGTTTTGTACTCTCTAGGTTTTGGCACTCATCGCGAGAGATGGTTTGAAATTCTATGAACCTTCTGGTTTACTTTCTCCCTAACTCTCCTATCCGAGTTATGATAGCCCCTAGAATCTGCTATTTTCATGCCTTCACTTCCCTCTCAAACCTGTTTCTATTGCTCGTCTGTTGGGAACCTAAAACTATCTTGAGTGATTTCTGTTGCATCCTTGTCATGGTGGTAATAGCACCCGTAGTTCATATTGAGCCGAACGGATGCCAAGATTTACTATCCCATGACGACACTATTGATGATCTAAAGGCTCATGGGTGGGATTTATTCCTCAAGACGTTTGAGGGCTATAATCTCTAGGTTGCCAAAGCTTTTGCACAAACCTTTGATGACTTCAGAGCCAATTTTGGAGACATACAGTTGGAATTGATAGAGGATTTTGTGAGCAAAGCGACAGGGCTCCAATCAAAAGGGGAGAGGTGGTTTAAAAATGCCAAAATAGAAGAGGTCTCATGGAGTTTATTTATGGCCTCTCGTAAAACCACTTGTTGTATAAAAGGTATTCCTATCGCTCTATTAAAACCTAGATGGCACAGTCTACTTTTAATTCTAAAGAATTTATTTACATGTGAAGGTCGATACAGATTGTTTTTTCTGTACCATATTCATTTGCTTATGAATTTCATAGGATTTGAGTTGGATATGCCCTTTTACCTATTAATGATTCTTTACAAAATGTCTAAGTGTTACAAACGAAAGGGTATCAATTCGAGTTTGTTTCACCACAGACTCGTCAAACTCCTATTGGTTTATCACTTGTCAAAGATATGTGACAATTGGGAAACCTTTCTGATAAGGCATGGATTCAACCAGGCCGGCACTACATCCAACCCTCTTTTAACTACAAACCCTAACTCGGACAGGCCAGTGGTTGAAAGCCAGTTTGTTAATTCAATTGATGGACCAAAATTTATTGATGAAACCCCTCTAGATAAAGGATTACCATGTAGGTTTTCACCTCGAAGATCTCCAGAAAAAGTGATTGCCGAATTCAAGGAAAAATATCCTCATATGCTTCTGAACGATTCTAGTTTAAACATTAATGCTTAATTTGTTGCCAAGAATCTCCATAAAGGAAAAAAAATGCACAGATTTAAGTTTGAGGAATAAGAATACTGGTCATTTGCTTTCTAGAAAACTAAGAAATCAAAAGGAAAATCATCTGAGCTCGATCGATCCGATCAAGATCAATGATTGGTGCTCATATCATGAGATAGAGGATTTCTTGGCTCGTGAAGACCCAGAAAATCATTGTTCCATGAGAGAGGTTATTACCCATGTTAAACAGTATGATTTCGTGACCAATTTTCCCCCATGTATTAAGGGTAAAGAAGTATTTTCGGGTATCGGGAACGACCTAGAAAAAACCACAGGTAATATTGAAGAACCCCTTATTGACTGTGTCCCACATCGATCTGTCATCACCCTGGTACACTGTGATAGCTTCCTTGACTGGGTAGAGCGTTACTATATAGATGTTCTACTCTTATAGGACCGAATTAAAACCTTGACTACTCATAATGCTCTATTGAAACAAGAGGACCTTGATCTCAAGGCACATACGAAGAAGGATAATAAACAAATCAAGAGCGATGGAAATATAATCATTAAGAACATGACCATATTCAAAGCAATTATAAACTCCGAACTGTTAGATCCCTCTCTGGCTAATTTTTAATGGTAAAACGATTTTGTTTTGATTTCATTCAATTCTGTTATCAAAGTCGAAATAGGTAGATTTGAATTTTGATTTCATTTGCCAAAAATAAGACTATCTTCAGAATCTATGATTCTGTAGCTAGTCTCTTTTGAATAACACTTAGTAATTATTAATTATTTATTTTCTAATATATCAAATCGGTTTTTCTATTCTCAAGAAATGGAAGATTGTGCTGTTGATTTCTTGCAGCAAAAACTTTCAATGATACACTCAAATGTTCAGTAGTTTCTCCTTTTCTATGTTTTATCAAAGTTTGGTTTAATTTTGAACAAACCAACTCATCCATGAGTGGTTACTATTTTCGTTATTTTTGTAATATTATCCAATTTTTATGGATTCAACTCTATCCTGTGTGATATGAGCTTTTGAATATTGAACTAGTTTAAATACTGTTTACTCTTAGTAAGAGGAACATCTTTGATTGGGATGCATTATGGACATGTAACTTAATGGACTATATGGACAAGCTTTTCACTCTTTGTCTTTAGACCAGCGTGGAGCTTTCCCATTACGTTTTGCCTTTTATATTATGGAATGTTAATATGTTATACAACTTTAGTCTTATCAGCATATGATATTTCATTTTATTCAGCGCTTTAAATTATGTCTATAATTTGTTGTTCATATATTACATCTCTGATCATTATTTCATTTAAATATCATTGATTTATGCTTGATGTTAAGTGATGTATTACATGAATACTTTATATTAAATTTCTCTTACTATAAGTGTTCGTCATTACAAGATCACAAGATCTATATGTTTATTACTCTGTTCTTATATCTTTGCTCTGAAAAATACCTTTGAATTTATTCTAGGAATGTTAGCACAATCCTGTTACAGGTTTTTCTCATAGACAAGATAGCAAGGAGTTTGAATTGCGCAGAGACATAAACTCAGTAGTTGATTAATCTCAAGTTAGTTTTACTCGTATTTTTTTTTTTTTATTAGTTTATTTATTAATGAAATAGGAACAGCTTAAATTGGCTTTGATTGTTATCATGTTCTTGTTTCAAATTATGTCTTATCAGTATGTGGGAATTCTTAGATTTTAAATTGTTAAACATAAAATATAAAATGTATGTTCTTTCTTTATCTACTTCATAAACAATTGAAAAACAAAACATTGATTTTGCAAGACATCCACCAAAACTTGCAAATTGTAAATACCCTGTTCATAATCACATGCTCATGTTTCTATTTTAAACTTGTAAATAATTAAACTCATGTACATAATATCGTAGTTTATTTTAGATTAGTTTTCTTTCTTTTGTTGTCCTAGGATTCTAGTCGGCTAACAGAGCCATTAAACCCATCAACTCATTTCAATCCAAATGCCTTGGGTTATTTAGACAACCCCCGTCCAAATTTGACCTTCTAGTTGACGGTGTGTCATTTACACCCGTCAACAAATGGCGCTAGAAGGAGGGCCTGAATTTAATTGATGGCATGTGGAGGTCACAAGACTCCTCCCCCACACACTCTCACTCCTGTTGTAATGCGTAGTCGCTTAGACAATAACATTACACTTGAAACATCAACTAATTCAATCAATAACCCTGATATTCCTATTGAACTAATCACACTAGTTCCTCAAGGGGCCGACATCCAAGAAATTGTTTGTCAGTCACTCATAAGAACACATAGTGCCTTAGCCTGTATCACACAACCTGGTAGGCTGCTTACTCAACCCCCTGATTTCTCAGATATCTGAGAACAACTTCAAGGCACTTGTCTGCTCTAAAACCCTTTAGGTGGAAATACCACCAATCCTACTGAAACACTCACTCCTAGAGTAGGAAGACCCGATATTCCACCATATCCACTTGATTCTTCTCCATCCTCTTCAAGAAGAGAATCTTCATATGAAGGCAGTTCTTCATCAGAACCTTCTCAACCTTCGACACCACCAACTCCCATGGAAAACCAAAACAATCCTGCCAGACCTTGGCTTGATTGAATGTCGCGGTTGTACCTGGAACCCAACACCCATTACTAAAACATCCGGAGAAATGGTTGCCCAAATTTGACCCAGATTCAAAACAATCTGCTGAGGATCACATCAAAAAATTTATGTTGGTCATTAGACTATGAAGTGTTGAACACGAGGATGTCATATGCAAATTATTTCCTTATACGTTTGAGGGAAATTCCTCCACATGGTATTTTGCTTAGCAGCCCCAAACCATCGTCTCTTGGGATAAGTTTGAAACTTGTTTCTTGGAAAAATCCAGAGACGATAAATCTCTGGAAGTCTTGGTTATGGAATTCTCCATCTTAAAAATGAATCCTAAGAAAAAAGTGAAAGACTTTAACCAAAGATTTTTTATGTTAAAGAAAAAAATACCTACAGATTCGATGCATGCATAAAGTCTAATTGTTGCATATTATGCTAAATCCTTAGACAATAACATAGCCATATGGGTCAAAAGGTCTAAAAAGAACACATTGTTAGAATCCTTTGAGGAGGCAAGCCAAATTGAAAAGGATATATTAAGCTTAAAAGATAATCTTAGTAGTGCAGTTGAAACAACCTCACGTTCTAAGAAGAAAATATAAATTCTCACTAGGCCACCTCAAATTAAGAATCAACAAGAAAATTTAGACTTAGAAATCTTGCAGAAAGCTTTCAAAAAATTTTCCAATCAGGTCGTTGACTTGAAGAGATCAGCCAAGGAGGCATCCACATGTAAAGGAAATTTTAAACCTCCTTTCAGAAAAACATTTCCTCCTAACCGGCCAAACCTGAGCACAGAAGGTCTAAATTTCGAAAGTTTACAATATGCTTTGCAAACCATCTTAGAAGCACATGATAATTTTGTTCCTATTCCTCTAGAAAATCCTAATGATATAGTTGAAAAGGAGGTACCAGAAGAGGAGGATTCGTCTCCTCCTGTTTTTGGTCACTTGTCGGATAGTATTTTCCAAGAAAACTTCGAAACTGTCCACCCCTACAACACAAGAAGCAAAACGCAAACCAAAACCCCTTCTGAGGTAAATAAAAACATGTTTTCGAAACAGTCAAAACAAATTGAAATTAAAAAAGGCTTGGCATCCCCAATTTTAGAATACGATTTAATTGAAGATATGAAAAAATTGAGGGCTAATATTTATGTTTTTGAGTTGCTTAAATTTCCCCTTATTTTGCAGAAAATGCTTCAAAGTATCGTTGAAAACAACAAAAAGAACGATCCTAGCAGCAAAAAATCAGTGGAAATTGATTCAAATGTAGCTAAAAATGTCCCAGCTAAAACAACATCTCAACTTCCAGATAAAAGGGACTTTGCAGAAAAAACTGTAGCAAATGTAGATAAAACTGTTTTAGGGACAATAGCTAAAAATCAATAGAATTGTGTTATTAATGCTTGAAAAAATGTCCCACCTTTTTTCCTAACCTATGAAATTTTTGATTGGAATGTACATAATTGAATGGTTGAAGAAGTTAAACCTTTTGATATTAAAATCATTCAGCTAGATCGAACTAACATTAAAGTTATTGGTGAGCTTAAGAGTGTGTTGATTAGATTATCATCCAATCCTAAGGTTCATCAGATAATTGATATTATCATGTTGGATATCCCCGAAGTTTATGGTTTGTTTTTAAGCAGGGATTGGTGAGATAAGTTGCATGGTTACTTTGCCACATATTGGTCTCACTTGTGGCTTCCTAAAAATCGACAACCCAACAAAATCAGGATAAACAGAGAATGTTGTCTTAAGCATACTGTAACCAATCTGAATAACACAAATGAACCTTTCATTACATCTGCTAATTCTTTTGAAACGCAGGGAATTAATACCTTCTTTGGTAATTTCATGACTGAAGTCTCTCCCATCACTGATCCTGTGCAACAATCTAAAGTTGTAACCTACACTCAGACATCATCTCTTCCAAGTATGTCGAGTACTTCTGATGACGATCAGATATGGTTCTTATACTTTGACAGATCCAAATACAAAGAAGGAGTAGGTGTTGGTTGTGTACTCATCGATCCTACATGTAATAAGATTTTCATTGCTTTCCGGTTAGAGTTTGAATGTACCAATAACACGGCCAAATACGAAGCACTTGTACAAGGACTCAAGAAGGCTATGGATATGGACGTATGAAATTTGATAGTATTTGGTGATTTGGAAATCGTGTATAGGCATGTAAGAAATTCCATACATTTCTTATCACCACATATGAAATATATGAGATAGAAGTATGGAGTTTAATGCATAAATTTTTAGCATTCAACATAAATTCCATTCCTAGGTTGAGTAATTCAAAAGATTATTTATTGGCCAATGTTGCTTCTAAACTATTTCCTGCTGAAGGTATTTCCCCTAATGCGTTTCAATTGAATTGTTGTTCACACCGTCGATCCCGGATAACATTACAAATTGAAGAGTATTCGATGATGACCAACAGATTATCAACTTCCTACATATGGAAGATACTTTCCAAGGTGTAATCATTGATGAAGGTACTAATGATGAGAACCTATGAACTTCATAGTAATATCAGATCCTAGATCTCCTGAATCGACATCTGAGCTTGTAAACTCTATTCCCATATTTGTCCTACAACTAGATAAATTTTATGACTTGCATGATAAATTCAGAGGGACAGTAAATTGTAAAACTAACAGTTCTTCTTTGATTTATGAAATGGTTAATTTAGGAGCAAAGGATAATCCTCAAAATATTAATCTGGGAAAGGGATGTTCTGAGCAAGAAACATCTTCTTTTATAAAGTTATTTAAAGAATTTAAAGACATTTTTTCCTGGACATATGATGACTTGAAAACATTCGACCTTAACATCATACAACATGTTATTCCCATGAAACCATAGAATCATCCTTTTCAATAGAAATTGAGGAAGATGCATCTTAAATTGGAACCCACTGTTAAAAAAGAACTAAATAAATTACTAACTGCAAAGATAATTTTCCTGGTTAGGAACACGCAATGGGTGTCTAATTCAGTCCTTGTAAGGAAGAAAAGTGGTGAAATTTGAATCTGTGTTGATTCTCAGAACTTAAATCAAGCATATGATAAAGACAACTACCTTGTTCCTTCAATGGAACAAATCCTACAACAAGTGTTTGGTTCTGAAAGACTATCTATGCTAGATGGTTTTTCAGGATACAACCAGGTCCTCATGTCTCCCTCAGATCAGATTAAAATCACCTTTTTCCCCCCGTGGGGCACTTATGCCTATAGGAAAATGCCTTTTGGACTGATAAACATTGGTGCCACTTTCCAGAGAGAAATGGATATTTCTTTCCGTGGCCTCATTAACTAGTCAATCGAGGTCTACCTTGATGATGTCATCGTATTCTCTAAAAACAAGAAAGATCACTTGTCTCACCTCAGGGATATCCTGGAATGATGTCGCAAGTTCGACATATCTCTCAACCCTAAGAAATCTGTCTTTGTAGTGGAGCAAGGTAAACTGCTTGGGTTTATAGTGTCTAAGGATGGAATGATTATTGATCCTGAAAGAACCCAAGCTATTGCTAAACTCCCCCCTCCTTTTTCCAAAAAATCCATGTAGTCCTTTTTGCCCAAGATTAATTTCGTCAAAAGGTTTGTCCCAAGTTTCTCAGAAATGATCAGACCTTTACAAAGTTTAATTAAAAAAAATGTTTTGTATTGTTGGGGACCACAATAAATTCAGGATTTTGACTCAATTAGAAAAGAAATAATAGAAGCCCCTTCCTTGATGAGCCCCAATTTTTCTCAAGATTTCACTATTTATACCTTTGCTTCTAACTGATCTTATGCTGCCGTGTTAACATAGAAAAATGTTGAAAGCAATGAGATACCCATTGCCTTCATGAGCTCAACTTTTAAAGAAGCAGAGCTTAACTACCCATCAATAGATCAACAAGCATATGATTTTTTTAAAGCAGTAAAACACTTCCGGTCATACCTATTGAAATCCAAAACCAAGGTTATCGTTCCTTACCCAGCTGTAAGAAACCTGTTAGTACAAAACGAACTGGGTGAGAAAAGGGAAAATTGGATAACGTCATTACAAGAATATGACCTTGAAATAACCCCTGCACATATTTTTAGAGGTCAATGCCTGTGTAAACTAGTGGCTAGTTCGGTTGAAGAAAAAGAAAGTCAAATAAACACCTCAACTGTGAATCAGCCTAACGAAAAATAGATAAATTGTGCACAAGTTACTGCCAATTCTTGGTATGAAAATATTAAATTTTATTTGACACATGGATCTGCTTGTCGCAATATTGATCCTAAAAATAGCAAAGCATTTAGGCTTAAATCTGCATCTTTCCAGCTAATAAATGATGTATTATTTCGAAAGAACTTTGATGGTGTTCTTATGGATTGTTTAGAAAAGGAGTCAGAAAAAGTGTTATTTGAACTTCATGCAGGTGAATACGATGGTCATTTTAGTGGAGATACCACTGCTCAAAAACTATTAAGAGAAGGATACTATTTCCCTACCTTTTTCTAAGATGCCCATGTGTTGTGTTGTAAATGCATAATCTGCCAAAAGGCTGTTGGATGGGTAAAAAGAGAAGCATTCTCTTTGCATCATGTTACTGTAGATTCCTCTTTCCAGCAATGGGGTCTTGACATCATAGGACCAATTAATCCCTCTTCTTCACAACAACACACATATATCTTGACAACAACAGATTATTTTACTAGATGGTCTGAAGACGTACCTTTAAAAGTGGTGAACACAAATCAAGTAGTGTCCTTCCTAAACTCTCATATCATCACTCATTTCAACATTCCCGAATATTTGGTTTTTGATAATGCATCCTACTTTTCATCCCTTGATATGAACATTTTTTCTCTGGAAAAAGGGATTAAACTGAAGTATTCTGCAAGCTACTACCCTTAAGGAAATGGCTTAGCAGAATCAACAAAAACAAATTTGATGAAGATTATTAAATGAATAGCTTCAAAAAATCACAAAAATTAGCGCAATGCACTCTATAATTCACTATGGGATGATAGGGTAACACCAAAAGCTTCTATTGGTAATTCCCCTTTATTCCTCATTTACAGAAGAGAAGCCATCCTTTCTCCACATGTTTTACTCCCTTCTCTACAATTGTCGTAGAAAGTTCAAGAAGAGGAGTTCCCTCCCCTAGAAAATTGAATTAATGCCTTGTTAAAATTGGAGGAGGTAAGAAACCAGGCAAAGCAGAAACTAGATCAACATCAACAAATTGTAAAAAGTTGGTTTTATTCAAATGCTTCTTCAAATAGGAATTTTGATGTAGGAGATCTGGTTCTCAAGTGGGATAAAGATCAAGAGGCGAAGGGGGAACATAACAAGTTCCAAAGCCTGTGGCTGGGACCATTTGTAATTTCTAAAAAATTGGGCCCCAACTCTTTCCATCTGCATAATTTGGAGGGACAGCCAGACACTTTCCCAGTGAATGGCCAGGCTCTCAAGAGGTATTTTACCTGATTTTTTCTGTTTCACTCTTTTGTAAATATTTTTTTAATTTTCTTTCCTGTTTTTCATTTTGTTTCTTTTCATTTTGTTTGGTTTTGATTTGTTTTCTGAATAATTATGTCTAAGTTAGCATCTCATTTGTGGAAGGGAATCAAAATTTTCATTCATTAGCAGCAGTTGATAACTTCCTAAGCACATGAGCAGTAAGTGCTAAAACTCAGATCAACAAAAATGAGTTTCTGTTCGAATCAATGTTTCTAGTTTCTCATGGAAATTACAAGTAGACGTGATTGTCATTAATAAACTTCTAACGTTGTCCTTGTTTTAAGAAAAACAACTCAACTGTACCTTCCCATCCTCGAGATGATTTACTAACCAAAATCTAAGTGTCCAAGTCATGATGAGGGTCATCAAAAAAAAAGATTAATTGGTGAAAGATCATTTTTTTTCATTCCAAACTACGAGATTTTCAGTATCACCCCACCCTCTTGAATATCATTAAGTTCTACAAACTATAAACAGATTCTAGAGGGTTGAAAGCACAGTAATTTGTGGGAAGTGTCCGTGAATCTGTCGGGACACTGAATAGGTCTGTTGGAAGCGAGTAAATGCATGCATGATACCAAGGCAACTTCATTGGGGTATTGAATAGGCTTGCTAGCAATGAAGCAATGTCGGGTTTAAGAAGATCTGCAAGTCTATTTTCAATTTGATAAAAATGCAAAGATGTAGTGTATCATGGTTGAATGACTCTTGGATAGGATAGAGGTACTAGAGTGGGTGAAATGATATCCCTACCGAGGCTATGGATGCCTGCTGGCAGGAGTGGCTTTGTCAATAGTACCGAAGTCAACTAAATAAACAATCGCTACACTCGTAATCTAAGTTAGATACCAGATGACATTTTTTTTAGAAAGAAATACATCTGATACTAAACTGCGTTATTTTCTAAGTTATGATCAATATGCTTGACCAACTATTAACTATTTCTAAAATTCATTTCATCCGATTCACCCTGGCATGAATTTTCCGGTGATGCAGAGATAATTGCTTCGCCTAGTACGTCGCCATTGTTGACAGCCACACATGATTTTTGATACTTAACATGATCAAAAGAGATTACACCTTTCTGTAGATACCATCACCTCTGATTTGTAAATACTTTTTTCTAAGTTTCGAAGCGATTATTGGATTAAATCTTACCTTACTGAATCTTTATCGTTCACATTTTCATTTGTTTTAGTTTTCATTCATGACTGTAAGCATGAATTCAAACATAAAAACTTGGATCATTTTCATAATCATTTTCCATATAAATATCATTTTAAAAGCCACCCATATGTGATTAAAATTCAAATCTTGTGAAATGGTTGATTAGTCCATTTTCGATTTTTTGTTTTATTAGGGTTGTTATGAATTCAATGGTTCAATAGTTCATTGTTGAAATTTTTTTATGCACGAAGAACCTTGATTAACTGTTGATATTACTTTTCATGAGTTTAAGTGTCATATCAACATTCATGCAAATGAGTACAGGCATGTTGTACTTGGGTTTTCACCTTACCTTGTTGGCCCAAAACATTAATAAAGCTATTCATTATGTGCATAGGGTTTTGTACTCTGTAGGTTTTGGCACTCATCGCAAGAGATGGTTTTGAATTCTATGAACCTTCTGGTTTTTGTTCTCCCTAACTCACCTATTCGAGTTATGATATCCCCTAGACTCTGCTATTTTCATGCCTTCACTTCCTGCTCAAACCTGTTTATTTTGCTCGTCTGTTGGGAACCTAAAACTATCCCAAGTGATTTATGTTGCATCCTTGTCACAGTGGTAATGGCACTCGTAGTGCGTATTGAGCTGAATGGATGCCAATCTTTACTATCCCATGACGACGCTATTGATGATTGAAAGGCTCATGAGTGGGATGTATTCCTCAATAAATTCGAGGGATATAATCTCCAGGTTGCCAAAGATTTTACACAAACCTTTGACGACTTCAGAGCCAATATTGGAGACATACAGTTTGAATTGACAGAGGATTTCGTGAGAAAAGCGACATGGCTCCAATCAAAAGGTGAGAGGTGGTTTAAAAATGCCAAAATAGAAGATGTCTCATGGAGTTTATTTATGGCCTCCCGTAAAACCACTTTCTGTATAAAAGGTATTCCTATCGCTCTGTTAAAACCTAGATGGCATAGTCTACTTTTAATTCTGAAGAAATTTGTCAGTTGTGAAGGTCAATACAGACTGGTTTTTTTGTACCATATCCATTTGCTTATGAATTTCATAGGGTTTGAGTTAGATATTCCCTTTTACCTATTAATGATTCTTTACAAAATGTCCAAGTGTTACAAATGAAAGGGTATCAATTCAAGTTTGTTTCAACACAGACTCGTCAAACTCTTGTTGGTTTATCACCTGTCGAAGATACGTGACAATTGGGAAACCTTTATTATAAGGAATGGATTCACCCCGGCCAACCCTACATCCAACCCTCTTTTAACTGCAAACCCTAACTCAGACATTCTAGTGGTTTAAAGCTAGTTTGTTAATTCAATTGATGGACAAGAATTTATTGATGAAACCCTCTAGATAAAGGATTACCATGTAGGTTTTCACCTGGAATATTTCTGGAACAAGTGATTGCTTAATTAAAGGAAAAATATCCTCATATGTCTGTGAACGATTCTAGTTTAAATGTTAATGTTAAATATGTTTCCAAGAATCTCTCTAAAGGAAACAAACAACAGAGAAATTATTTAAGTTTCAGGAATAAAAATGTTGGTCGTTTGCTTTCTAGAAAACTAAGAAATCGAAAGGAAAATCATCTGAGCTTGATCGATCTGATCGATATCGATGATCGGTGCTCAGATCTTGAGATAGATGATTTCTTGGCTCGTGAAGACCCAAAAAATCATTGTTCCAGGAGAGAGGTTATTACCCATGTTAAACAGTATGACTTCGTAACAAATTTTCCCCCATGTCTTAAGGGTAAAGAAGGATTTTCGGGTATCGGACATGACATGGAAAAAACCATAGGTAATATTGAAGCACCCCTTGTTGATTGTGTCCCACGCCGATCTGTCATCACCCCAGTACACTGTGAAAGATGCCTCGACTGGGTAGAGCATTACTATACATATGTTCTACCCTTACAGGCCCGAATTAAAACCTTGAATGCTCAGAACACTCTGTTGAAACAAGAGAACCTTGATCTCAAGGTACATACAAAGAGGGAGAATAAATGAATCAAGAGGGATGAAAATATAATCATTAAGAACATGACCAGTTTCAAAGAAATTATAAACTCCGAACTGTCAAATCCCTCTCTGGCTAATTTTTAATGGTAAAACGATTTTGTTTGGATTTCATTCATTTCTGTTATCAAAGTAAAAATAGGTATATTTGAATTTTGATTTCATTTGCCAAAAATAAGACTGGCTATAGAATCCATGATTCTATAGCCAGTCTCTTTTGAATAATAATTAGTAATTTCTTATTTTCTAATATATCAAATCGGTTTTGCTATTCTCAAGAAATGGAAGATTGTGCTACTGATTTCTTGGAGAAAAAACTTTCAATGATACGCTCAAATATTTAGTAGTTTCTCCTTTTTTATGTTTTATTAAACTTTGGTTTAATTTTGAACAAACTAACTCATCCATGAGTGGTTACTATTTTCGCTATTTTTGTACTATTATCCATTTTTTGTGGATTCAACTCTATCGTGTGTGATATGTGCTTTTGAATCCTGAACTAGTTTAAATATTGTTTAGTCTTAGTAAGAGGAACATCTTTAATTGGGATGCATTATGGACATGTAACTTTCAGGACTATATGGAGAAGCTTTTCACTCTTTGGCTTTAGACCAGCGTAGAGATTTCCCATTACATTTTGTCTTTTATATTATGGAATGTTAATATGTTATAGAGATTTAGTCTTATCAACATATGATATTTCATTCTATTCAACACTTTAAATTATGTCTGTAATTTGTTGTTCATATATTACATTTGTGATCATTATGTCATTTAATTATCGTTGATTTATGCTTGATGTTAAGTGATGTATTACATGAATACTTTATATTAAATTTCTCTTACTATAAGTGTTCCTCATTACAGGATCACATGATCTATATGTTTATTACTCTATTCTTATATCTTTGCTCTGAAAAATACCTTTGAATTTACTCTGGGAATGTTAGCACAAGCCTGTTACAGGTTTTTCTCACAAGCAAGATAGCAAGGAGTTTGAATTGCATAGAGACATAAACTCAGTAGTTGATTAATCTAAGGTTAGTTTTACTCATATTTTATTTCTGTTATTAGTTTATTTATTAATGAAATAGGAACAATTTAAATTGGCTTTGACTGCTATCCTGTTCTTGTTTCAAACTATGTCTTATCATTGAATTCTTAGATTTTAAATTGTTAAACATAAAATAAAAAATGTATGTGCTTTCTTTATCTACTTCATAAACAATTGCAAAAAAAAAAAATTGATTTCGCAAGACATCCACCAAAACTTGCAAATTGTAAATACCCTGTTCATAATCACATGCTCATGTTTCTGTTTTGAACTTGTAAATAATTTAACTCATGTACATAGTATCGTAGTTTATTTTAGATTAGTTTTATTTCTTTTATTTTCCTAGGATTCTAGTTGGCTAACGAAGCCATTAAACCCGTCAGTTCATTTCACTCCAAATGACTTGGGTTATTTAGACAACCCCAGTCCGGATTTGACCTTCTAGTTGACGGTGTGTCATTTACGCCCGTCAACAGGTAGCTATCTCTAAGAAGAGATGTGGTTGGTAAGCGCATTCGTATGAGAATAATGATTACAATAAGGCTCTAAAGGCATTTTTAATATTACTCATGAATGAAAAAACCCTAAACATCCAAAAACCTAACCCTAGGAGGTGAAACAACAAAATTCATGTGGGCCCCTATAGGTATGTTGGTACTTCAACTTCCCAGGGTCATAAGTTTTGCATAAGACCTTCGTTTTATGTGCATGAGAGACCATTGGAAAGATCTTTTCGAGAACTCTGACTTTGTATATAGTTTGACTATGAAAGCCCCCCAAAAATTTGTTTAGGGTCCCAAAACGGCCCTTGAAGTACAAAAAGATGTCCTGACATGAAAACATCCAAAATAAGCCAATTGGATTAGGTGGGAGGCCACCAGTCCCCTCCTGGAAGATATGTAGGGCTTTAGACATCCCTAGAAGTGTAGGACCCACAATTACAAAGAAGTACAGAAGAACGTGTTGAACTAAAAAATGTCAAGAGGAGCGAGTTGGAATAGGTGGTTAGCCACCAATATCCACCTGGATAGACAATTTTCTAAACAAAGTCAAGTGATATTCCTTAGGCATAAATTTTCTTTTGAATTTAGCTAGCTTTTTATCCCGAGTTTTGATTTTATCTTTTCCTTTCCTCCTATCAGCCTGTAATTCGTCCCACCATAAGGACGCATGCCCTTTTAGTCTTGTCACTAAATGTTTCACTTTCTTTTCGTCATCCACATCTTCATAGTCAAAATACTTATCCATTGCATTTCTCTATTCAAGTAATTCATCGACATTCAAGTTACCATCATACATGGGAACTTACATTTTTGGTCTGGAAATGACCTTTGTGACCA
Source organism: Picea mariana (assembly GCA_032191745.1). NCBI lineage: Eukaryota > Viridiplantae > Streptophyta > Pinopsida > Pinales > Pinaceae > Picea > Picea mariana. The sequence goes on from JASDQU011249664.1 coordinate 15,880, forward strand.
ATATTATCAATTGTTCCTCTGTTGTTTTTCCTCCTGGTGTTCCTTTTTCTCCCTCTTTCGAGATTGCATCTTCACTCTCACTGACATCCCCCATGTCAGGTTCTCTTCTTTGGGTTATTTCCATGGCTTCCATCATTGCCTAGAAGTGCCTCAACTCTAGTTGTAACTCATCAATTACTAAACTTCTCTCTTGGACTCCTCATTTGTGTGGCATGTTTCTTCCAAGATATAATTATTTTTCTCTAATACCACTAAATGGTGACCTACCAGGTCAAATTACCCACAAATGCACAGCTAGAGTCACTCTACTAGCACGTCAAGCACCCTTGATGCTATCAAAATCTTTCTCTGACTTTAAATTCTTGGAAAAATCATGGTTCTCAATCCTCTATTTATACACCATCCAACAATTTCAAATATTTGAACAAAGGTGATTAAACATAAGCACTCTACGAGATCGACACTAATACTCCTTTACAACTCATGGTGTAAATGACCCATTTTTAAATGATGGAAGTATAAAAATCCTGAGCGCCTATCTAAAACCTTAGTTATAATTTTATTCACATAAGATCGATGTGGTAAGTCCAAGAGCTTAACCAAAAGGTGGTTTACCACTATCAAGAAGTGTTGTTAAACTCATAGCTCACAGGGGTTCCAATGGTGGATTTGAAACCCATTTGAGGTGAGTCGCAATACTATTCTCCCCAACACACATCTCTAAATGGTATCGCCTTTACCACTACAGGGACTCTCTTCTGATTAACCCTCAAACAAGTTACCCGTGCATAGTGATTATCAATTGTTCACCTCTCCTTTTAATGGATGGCTCGGATCAACCCTTGGTTCCAATGTGCTCGATCACGATCTGACGGTCCCTATGCAATGGTCACACAATCTAATCATCGAGAATCCCTTTTGGGAAAAAAAGGGAAATTCATCTAGTTTTCTCAGGTCAATCTTGGATTGTTGATCCTGTAGAATTATCAACGATCAATAGACGATATCTAACCTTAGTTCAAAGACCTAATCAAAATGTTTTTTTTTTATCTTTTACTATTCGAAAGGGAATTTAAAGGGAATTTAACCGTAATTTCTATCTTTATGACAAAATTGTTGGAGAAGAAAAAATCTGAGAATACACACAAGATTTAAACCCTTCAATTCCATACAACATTCATACAAGTTCAAAGAATAGGAAAAAACTTCACCTGGCTCATAATTACACACATAAATATTTCTCTAACTCTCTCCACTTCACCTGGTTCATAATTACACACATAAATATTTTTCGAACTCTCTCCTTAACATCTATGTAACCTCCTACCATTCACACACAAAACGAAACTTATGAAAATATCAGATGAAGTCTTGAGCCAATTCGAAATATGTATCCTCAAAAAACACTTGATGAACCAACATGTCAATTTGAAAGATGTAGTTTTATAAAATGCCTCATGGTAAATCAGGTAATGAAATTCAAAATATGATTCATGGATATAATGGAAAGTCTTGATCTATGCATCAGGGGAGATTGGAAAACACAATTCAAGTCGATCCCGATGGACCATCTGGCAATTTTGAAAGAAGATAATTGCACTTTCAAAAGGCCCTTCATAGGCTTATTGGGCACATTGAAAATATGTCCTTCATGCTACTTCCAAAGTTTCTCAATGACTTGTTGGGTGACTTTGAAAGATAAACTTTAAACTTAGTCTGATGAGTGAATTGGGATCCTTTGAATGGTGGAAACTTCAAAACCACCTAATAAGTTGTTGGCCAAATTCAAAAGAAGGTGAAAAACATCTTCAAAAGTCACTATGAATTGGTGGGAATTTTGTTCAAGATAAACTTATTCCAAATTTTAGAAATGACTCAATTAATACATTGTAGAATTTCAAAAAAGAATAATTATAAGAAGTGAAATAATCATCAACAAAAACTTTTGAATAGTACTAAGTTGGAGACTAATCTTAAGCTTCATCATAAAGGGTCTAAGGGTTGGGATTCAAAAAAATAATATGAAACCCAACATATAAAACGGAAAAAGAGTTGCATAAATAAATTGAAGTTCTGAAATAAAAAAAAAGCACATCAATACTCAAGCACTTCTTAATAAAGCATCATCATGAAGGTGTAAAGCAAGAGGCTAAACATTAACAAGAAAAAGAAAGGGAGATCGTTAAGTTTGAGAACTTGGACTAGTTGAGTCCTTCTTAAGAGTATCTTCTATGTCATCATTACAATATGATAAAGGTTTTAGTATAAAAAATAAATATTACTTTTGAAAAGTGTGTTTTAATAATATGGTTTTTTATTGAAAAATATTACTTAATGATTTTTTTTTAATAGTTTTTAATTTGAAAAAAATGTTTTATAAAATAAGATATAATAGAAAAATACAAATAAATTTTTTAAAAAAAATATACATTTTAAAAAATAAATAAAAATTGACCTGTAAAATTTAATTGAAGGAGATCTTATTACTCCCTGTTGTAGGCGTAGAGGGACTATATCAATCGATAAATTGTTGACTTCATATTAGTCTATCCTTTGACCACAAATGTTTCCATATTATCTATTGTTGGAGCCAGGGAACTGAAAACATCGATTTTTATATTAAAAAAAGTACTATATTTGTCATGATATGATTGCACAATGGATTGGAGGTCTTATTGTTGGCTTCGCTATTCCCAATGTTATATATGTTGGCATATCCAAAGTATTTGATTGGATATGGTCTTTTTTGAATCATATATTTTGTTATGCATTCGTCGATGGTGGATTAATGCTAGCATTAATTCGAATGTTTGGTTTAGCATTTTATGCTAGGTAAATTTATGGCAATGTTAGATATGGTGGCATATCCAAAGTCTGGCTTTCCAAAACATTCTTTGGTGTTCGAACTATTGTTACAAAAAATATAATTTTTCTTTCTGGGATACATCAAAGTCCCGCCACATTGAATTTTTTTCTTAAATGTTTACAGTGCACTTTTGACAGACTTAAATGTTTACCTAACATGCTTGGTAGTGTTGAATGGTTACTTAACAGGCTTGTTACAAGACATTTTCTTCTGTTTTTAAAATTTTTATGCTCTAGCGGCATTGTTGGTTCGGTGGTCCATGATTGCTTTTTGCATGCCACTGATTTCTTATTTTCATGTTGTCGTTGTTCTTGCTTTCCTGTTTGTGTTGTTGTAGTTTGGATGTTTGGGTTTCTATAATCGCTATTGGAACAACATCGTTCCTAGGGGGGGTGGTTCCTGCTTGCATCTTTCTTCATTGTATGATGTTTATTGTTGCTTGATTTGACTTTGCAAGGTACCAGTCCTACGCCTGCAGTTGGGCCTTTTAGTGCTTCTTAGCTGGGTTCTTGTTTGGTGCTTGTTCTTGTTTGGGCAGGGTTTGCAAATGTTGGGATGTTGCATCTGCGGTTGGATCTTTGGTCACATTTTCTTTTTCACTGCAGTTTGCATAGAGTACTATTAAGATAAAACAATAGACTAAGTAATTGCAGGTGGTGTAAATTGCATCTGTTACGCGTTGAAGCAAAGTTTGTTGGCCTCAAAATATATTTCATGGCTGCCGATGCTTTTTACATGGATTATGTGTTACTATGGTTTTATAGTTATGACAATGACTTTTGCTATGTGGGAGATATAGTTGTTCTCTCCCTTTTACTTTCCTGTTGTAAACTGCATTTGACTCTAGTTTTTCGCATTTATGTGGTCATTCCGAGCGACCGTCGTTTGGTTGCATAGTTGGCCACTTTTATGGACGTGGCTTCACGAATAGGTTCTATCAGACTATGACAGGTCGTGTTCGATGCATACATTAGCTTTCTCGAATTAGTTTTCTTTAAAAGAATCCTGGGCAGAATAGAATGCAATTTATGAAATTATAGGTTTCCTAGACCGTGGAGCCGTCATCCCATATTTAGCCATTTTTTACATCGCGGGTTGACGGGGTACGTGGCTGAAAATTGAAAATCGAGAGTTCCGCGATATACAAATTGATAATCGGTCAGCAGTGAGAATTTTGCGATCATTCCAACCAACTGCAGTTGGGTTCCATACTTAGCCAGTATTATGGACGTGCCTTCGCGGATAGGTTGTATCGAACTATGGTGTATACCTTAGCATTTCTGAATTGGTTTTCTTTAACAATAGGGCTCCTGGACAAAAAACATTGAAATTTATCAAATCATAGGTTTCGTGGACAACATTTATTAAACATACAAAATATGTAATTTTATAGAGTAGATATATACAGCTTGCACGGAGCTGTCATCCCATACTTAATCAGTTTTTGCATCGCGTGTTGTCAGGGTAGGCGAATGAAAATTGACAATCAGAGACTTTGGCGATATAGAAATTGACAATCGGACTTGCGAACTATTTGAATTTGAAGGCCGTCATGTCCAAAAAAGTTAACATTGTCGAAATAATTTATTTTACGTGCATTTTACATACCCTAGTGGACAAAAAACACACAAAAAAAATTGTGAGCATTTTTTGGATCGCGGGTTCTTGGGATGGTGGGCTCTAGGTTCGGTCCTTGTTGTTCCATGTCCTACAAATAGCACGGACAATTTTGCGATATACAAAATGAAAATTGGGCTTGCACACTATTTGAATTTCAAGGGCTCCTGCAAAACAACTATCATTCTCGAATTACTTTTTTTTGTGTACGTTTTACATATGCTCATGAACAAAAACAGAATAATAGTTGTAACGTCTGTTACATAGGGCTCCATCCCCGCTACCTTCTGTGCTTCCAAATACACATTAAATATGCTTTGAAAAGTTATAACTGAGCAGACAGGTTTGAAAAGATGGGATTTAATAACTGGAAAGCTTGAGGACATCTCCAATTAAAATGAATAGACAGGCAAATATTATGGGATCTGGTAATTTGTTTTTGCCTACATTTTAAATTTGCGAAATTATTATTATTTTTTGTTTTCCTTGTGCATTTTTAGTTTTCTTCAAAGCTTCAACATAGTTCATGAACGTGTCAGCGACAGAGACCTTAATGAAATGTCGCTCTTTAATATTGTGCATTTAGAAATGATGGGCTTTAATAAATGGAGCACATCTCCCATTAAAATGAATAGACAGGCGAATATTATGGGATCTGCTAATTACTTTTTGCCTGCATTTTGAATTTGCAAAATACTTTTTATTTTATTTTTTGCTTGTGCAGTTTTAGTTTTCTTAAAAGATTCGAAAAAGTTCACAAACATGTCACCCACAGAGGCCTTGACGTCATGTCCCTCTTTAATATTGTGCATATCTTAGATGTCAGATTTCAGAATCTACTCGGATATGGGAATTTTAATACGTGTTGGTAGTCACTATTGAGCGTACATATTAAAAAAGATTGGCATTAATAAGTGAAAATATCGAGAACATTTGTCATTAAAACGAATCAACACAAAATCTATGGTAGACCATCCAACCTTGCTTTTAAATACTTATTGCCATTTCTCTCTATGATCAAAGAGTTGCGCTTTAGGGTGCCTTCGTTCTAATGTTCCTGGTCATGCACATGTAAGACAACTTAGAGATGCAATTGATGAGAAGATGAAAGAATAGAGCCTGGTTTTATGTGACATGAGATTTAAGTAAAAACAAAACTTTGTTATAGAAAGAGAAACTCGGAGAGGACAAAAAAAATAGAACAAGTATGTTATGGTTTGTGTTCTCCCTGTGTTCGATGCTTTGGTTCATTGAAAATGTTGGTTGGAGATTTGTTGGTTGACATCTTTGTTTTATTGCTGGGAATTGTAATGGACTTTGAGGTCGGGTGCAAAATAGTTCTCTGTTTAAGTATATAACTTCTTCCAACAACACAGATTTGGCAACTGTATCGAGTTGTACAGATTGCACAAGTATTTGTCTACCTTAGAGGCAGGTAGCAGAAACTGTATGGGTGGATAAAATGACATATTATCACTGCAAAAGTTTCTATTTCATAGTATGATGACCTGCATGTGGGTCTCGTATCTGACTTGAAAAAAATCTATGTTCTTTTTGAAATTTTGTTCGATCTTCTCTGGATATAGTTGCAGACTCTACATATTTGGCATCACCTTTGAACATTCCAGACCTTTCTGTGGGACGCCATATCTCCATGGCTATGAAGAAAGATATATTCTGATGCCATATGCAACATTTGATACACTTGCCAGATCTCTTTTGGTGCATTCTGTAGCATTTGATGCACTGGCCACACCTCTACTACCCAAAGAAGTTATGTACCTCAACAGAGTTGATTTTTTCATCTGGGTTGAATGTTCCTTTCAATTTACTATAATAAAGCAAAGAAGTTCCACATACAAATCCTCAGGCAGGTTTCTCAACCAAACAGAAGATCGAATATAGGGAGAATACCAGTCGCTACGTACTTGAATTATTTTTCGCTACTTTAGCTATTGTGAAATAGAATGACTCCTTCCACTTTCAAATCGGCCTGAATGGAACTTGTAAGTTGTCTTGGATGTCAAGGATCAGGAACATTGCAAGAAAAGCACCTTAAACCCCAACTTTTCGACAACAGAGGGAAATTAATACTTGACAAAGAATGGAATGTTGAATAAATGGGCATTGCAAGTAGGCCATATCTAGAAGAGAGAAGATATTCAAAAAAGTGGGATAGATGTACTTGATAGCACCGATTAAGTACAAAACTGTGAATAAGATTTATCAATGTACATATTTTAAATTGGTCGATGGCAGGTGAAATCGCAATCATTGTCGAAAATAGCCTCGGCTATATTTTGTAACCCACCTTATTTGAATATAGAATAATTTTGGTTTTTTTTAACAGTATTTTCCAATTTTTGTTATTTGTTTTAATTGTATTTTCTACCTTCTTCCCCTATGTGGTTAAACATGAAATACAAGGTTTTGTTTCTGTTGCCCAGTACTTCAATCTAAATAAAACCTGGCATGTTCTTTGTTTACATTTTACATGTAAGAATAATTTTTCATAGGCCATACTTATGTGGCGGCGGCCCTGTATTTAAAGAAAGAAATTGGAGGACCCATCTTGCTCCCATTCTTTGGGTTCTGTGAATATAATTAATAATGAGTAATGACAAGGCGGTTGAACTATTGATGCAATGTTCTTGTGAAGTTTGTTGGATATATTGCAGCTTTTTCTATTTGATAATATCCATGCATATACACTAATATCAGTAGTATCAGAATAAATAAATAAAAACTTCCTCTTCAGCAAAGATTAAGCAATTATGTTTGGGTTTGTGGTATTAAACAACTATGTCCATTGTTCCGTCATATACATCTTCCAGCCTAAGAAATTCCGTAATTTGCAATTTATGCTTTAATTACTTAAAAGTCACACCAAATTTTGATTGCATTTAATTTAATTTAGATATTGATGTTTATGGAGAGTCGGTGTTTGTTGATCTCATTGCAACGAATACAATATGAATAGATAATAAGGAGTTTATGTCATTCAGACCAAAATGCAAATCCATGTTTCTTGTTGCGCTATGTACATGTTGCAGTCAAAATTTTTGAGGTTCCAACGAGATTTGCAAGCCGAAAAGCATCTTGCAGACTGGGAGATCATTTGCATTTGAAACAACTAATCCATTAATATATATTACTATGAATACTATTTAGATAAATATGAAAACTTTGTTCATTGATAGATGCTAGTGTGAAAAATATTGAAATAGATATCATAACTTTGTCTTGGCCAATACTTTCCCAGTTATCTGGGCACCTGGCCCCGGGTTCGCGGTACCCAATACCTATGTCCCCTCTTTCGTCATACATGTTGTAGTGAAACAGTGTCAGTAATTTGTTCCTTTCCATACCTGGCCAATTTTATGCCCGCCGCTGCGGGGCCGATGCTTGCAAACCTAGCTACTTATCGTTCCACAATATACATCTTGCACTGAAAAGATCCGTGATCTACAATTTCACCGCAGGTTCCTCGTACACATTGACTTCGTTCAAAGTATTTGTTGTTGCTTTCCATCCCTAGAAACTTCACATCCTTCCTGATATACATCAACAATGCTCTTATGTAACGCCCCATGGCCTTAATCCCACTGGTCGAGCAAACGCTACTGTGCGAAGCAATATCATTCTCATACTTAATTAATAACATGCATTTGAGTCATATTAAACACATTTAACTCAGAGTAAGCACAAGATTATTTCTAACATAACTAATCCCTTTCATTAACAATAATTCATATGCACAACATTATACATGATACATATAAGCATCATAGGCATGCAAAACATAATATTAAGAATAAATTGATGCTTATCTTTGAAACCGTGGTAATTCTATGAACCACGTGCAGGCCTTCCATGAACCTCCCAGCCTTAGACCATGCTTCTCTTCAAGCTCAACAGTGGGTCACCCCCGAGCTGGGACTAAGCTCCACCCTGGAGTAAGGAATCGTAGTTTAGGCTGAGGTTACAAGGAAAACTGCACAGAATAACCAAAAGGATTCTTACCAAGATGCCTTCTTATTCCCACTACTCACAGACTCTCATTCCCCACATGCTTGTTTTACCTGGGAGTATACACCTTCACAAGCACAATCCATTAGTGCTTCACCTCCCTCTCTCAGTCTCGGCAATAGGCCATATCAGGAAGTCTTAGAGCTCTGTAGTTGGTGCTAGACTCTCTCTGGAAGAATACCACTTCCGAGCAGACTCCTTCACCTGGAAATAGCTTCTCACAGGCCTGACAGACTGCCTCTTCAACTAAGGGCCTTAAAACCTGGTTCTTCAGCCCCTTGTGACTCAATTACCACATGGTGAGGATAACCACAACGACAATAGCAATTCGGTTAACTCACGGTGACAGCAACAACAAGAATTTGGGT